>BQNB010131921.1:0-18709 GCA_026074375.1 Tanacetum coccineum | reverse complement strand
GCATTTGTTACATGTTTGGCAAACATAATGAGAATTCGAATTAATTATAGTACGCTTAGAGCTAATACTAGAATCAATACGATTTGTGGTTTTCAGACTAGACTTAATTATCCTAGGGTGTTATTCTACTTTTTTCATGTTGACACTCTTGGCCGGCAAGATCCTATTTTTCTTGGTATTACTCCTATGTTGTGATCTGCTAGCGTCAGTGCAACTGTTTACTCCTGTAGAGGGAGGCACAAGGACATTAGTCTTTTGACAGTTCCGTTGCTCTATAGGTTTGTGTGTGTTACTTTTTGACATTGCACATTGTTCCTTAAAAGTGACTTGCTTTTTCTTAGGTAAAGAGGTAGAAGCATGCTTGTTATCTCGTGTATTTAGGGCTTTTGGACAAGTGACAATCACATGTTCTAACAATTTCTAAGAGTGTTTGGTGTAACGGAAAGCTGATGTAAGTGATCTATCTAATGGTCTTTTAGCCTTAGCTTCCTCTATGATCTCGCGAAGGGTTTCTACACTTTCCTTAAGGTATTTGAGATAAACTAGATGCACTTCTCTATTGTTCCTATTGCGAGGAGGAATAGGTTCAACATCTATAACATACTTTCCTGGTGCAAGAACTTTTGGTTTTACTTGATCCTTATTGACACATGACAGCTTATTCTGTATTTGGACCTTTAGTCTCTCATTTTTAGTTAATAGGGCAGTTGTCTGTTCTAGATGCTTAGCACGCGTGATCATGATAGAATCATACAATTCCTTGTAATGCTGCTTAATCTTTCCATTTTCTACCCTAAAAAGCTCATTTTGTTCTTTAAGAACATTGATTTTTTAGTTAATTAAGCGATCTGAAAGTCTAAGGTCCTGAAATCAAGTGTACAGTCTGCTTCACTATGGGTTTCATTCAATTGAGAGATTTGCATTCTTAATTTTTTGTGGCGTTGTCTTTTCCTTGAATTAAGGCTTTCATCTTTTCGATTACAGAAACTGAGTCAAAATCAGTAACATCTCGAGTAGGTGGAGATGTGTCATTTTTAAAACTTTCAGTAAGATTTTGATATTTTAACTGCAGATTTAAATGATTTACCTCAAGACTGGAAAACCATTTTATTAACTCATCATCATTATCCTTTTGAATCTTATCACATAAATTAGAAAGCTCAACTTCAAGTTCCATACAACGTGCTTTAAGACTGGTGTGAGCATCATGCATTTTAGTAAAACTAGATATATTAAGCTTAGAATTCGTTGCAACATGAAACACATCTTTGAACAAGCAATCAGCAATTAAATTATCATTTGCAATAAGAAGATTTTTCCGCTCAATCTCATCATGCTTCCTATCTACAACGTGTTGGTCAACCTCAGCTTCTAACTCTTCAAAAATTTCTTTTATTTCTTTAACTTCTTTTGTTAGAGCCTTTTGAATGCCCTCAAAATGTTCTTTAAGTGTTTTGAAAAATGGAATGACCTCGGTGAGATAACATGCCTTGGTTTGTTCAAAACCCCTTTCCCCTTCAGTGAGCCCCGTTGGTGTAATTCTCTTGTTACAGGTTTTTTCAAAGTCCGAAAAGAGTTGTATTAGTGCAAAAATGTTAATTTTTACTTGACTCTTTGTTGGAAGCACCCTTGGGACAAGCGTTGCAGGTGTATTTGGCGGATACACTGTCAACGCTTTGGTTGGTCTTGAGGCAGAGGTCTGCTCTTTGAGAGCTTTTGCTTTCATCTTGATGATGTCTTGAGACCAAAATATTTGCTCAGGGGTCAATTGCTTTTGTGGTGTGAAGGTCGCTAAATAATTCTCTTTCGAGTAATCAGGTGGTGCAATCTTAACCTTATGAGTCACACACTCAGGGTCTTTCATTTTGTCATGCATTTTTCTCCTAGTGATTTCAGCTATCTCTAGGGTATCCTCTGTGTTGTGCACTATAGCCGGGACATGATTGTTTTTGACAATTTCATAACCATTATATAGAGCAGGCTGAACTTGCTTTGCACGGGTGAGGCATAAGGGGTTCTTGTAACCAATAGCTACCTTATTCAGTTCATTATAATAGGGCTTTGGTTTACACAACATGTGAACTGTTTGAAGAGACTGGTCTTGTTTGTATAATCTATCCTCGACCTTTTCTTTTAAAGCTTTCATGTCCAAAAATTCTTCAAGGTATTTGTTTTCTTTCTCTTTCTGTTTAAAATCCTTTTTCAAAGACGTAACTTCTTCTACCATTGACTTGTTGTGGTTAATGGTATAGGTAAGTTACAGTTTTACAGAATGAAGTTCCCTTTTCAAATTTTCTTCCTTACGATTACGATTAGTGATAACTATCCTTAATTGTTCATTAATCTTTTGTTCTCTTTCTGTTAATTCAAACTTAGCCTGTCTTTCATACAGTTCAACTTGTTCCTTATATGTCACAAGTTCAGCTGTCAATGAATTGTCAACTACAATGTTTTGTGTGGTCACAGAGACACATTGGGCAGACAGTTCATATATATCATTAAGTATAATCATGTATGCATCATTTGGTATAGAAGATACATTACTTTGTACAACTAGCACTGCGTTGTCCTTTACATAAATAGATCATATAGAAATCAAATGTCCTATCACTCGTATAACAGTATGGTGAGTCAACTTCGTAGTTTGTTTACTCATCCAAGCATCTCGTGTATCTTCATGAATGTACACAAATAGCATCCTGATAGTGACCATTATGTGACTCGATAGAATGCCGAATCCATAGGACCGTATTAGCTTCATCATAATAACATGATCTGCGAATGATAGATTTGCCAGAACTGGTTCCTGTCATTAGAGCCTCACAACCATCAAAAATAAAACAACACATTCATTATCTATGAAACACATTATCCACATTGAGTGCTAAGTCCTGAACTGGTTACTCATCCATATCATCATCAACAGCAGTGTCTTGTCCACCTACAATAAATAGCAACTGCTCTTCATCCAATGCTACCCCATTATCCTGAGCTTGCATCAGTAACATCTTGTCTTTGAAGTATTCTGAGTTCTGTGGTCTCTTGGGCTGAGTGCAGTTCCTTGCTATATGGCATATGCCGTTGTAGTTGTAACACATAATCTGCCTTGCTTGACCTGGATTTGCATTCCTAACTCTGTTTTGAGCTTCCTCATAACCAGCTGCACCTACTGTAACACCCCCATTTTTACAAATATAGCTGTGAAAGCTAATTTAGGGTATTACTTCATGGATCAACAGACATAATCATAGAAAACGACTCAAAAGAGACGTTTTGAAAAATTTAGTTATCATTCAATATCATATTAGAGTTTTACAAAGGAGGTCCCAAAATCTACATGAAAACTTAAAGTTTGAATGATAACAAGTTTGGACGTCCTCAAGTCCAATACCACTCCGTGCCATAGGTTGCTAAATTACCTGAGATAAACATGCTAAAAGGGTCAACACAAAGGTTGAGTGAAATTCATAGGTTTATGATAAATAGGTGAATACAAGTCATCATAGACAGTGGGTTACGTTGTTATACACCCATAAGTGTAATAATTTCAATGAGTACAATTATTATGGAAAATAGTGTTATTGCCCTAAGCTCATGACATCGATACGTTAACATGAAAATCACCGTAGTGACATTGGTTGAGGAACAAATGTCCTCGTGGAAAGGTAACTTGCGCCCATTATAATCAAATATAGTGGCTAATGTAACCAAAATATAAGCACAGACCAACGGGAGATCGTCCATACCCGATAGATCTATCTACAATATTTCGCGTCACTCACAAGATGACATGGTTCATTATTAAGAAATATTGTCAGTGGAAGGAACTTACAATAAAATATCTGTTATAGCATACAGTTGGAAAAACACTTTGCATTCATGGTTTTAAAGCATGTATCCCCTCGCGTGATTTATAAAGTTTGAAAAGATTTAAAATGCGAGGCTATGAACTCACCTTAATAGGGAAATCTGATTGATGGCAAAAGTATATGAATTGAAAGTAATGGCCTTGTCACGCAACTGGGTAATATGTCATATCTAGTGTGATGGTTTATGTATTCAAAACTTCATAAAGTTTAACTATTACTTAGATTTATGAATTTATAGAAATATATTATCACAGTTCGGGCTCTCAAAATCATAGGCCATGTTAGAATCGATTGGGGAGGCAGGGCACTTAAATGTAAAACCCAGCAAACTCGTCAAAACAAATACTCAAATGAAACCCTCAACATGAAATTCCCTAGTACCGTGATACGATACATTTTAAGTTTCTTCCAAAGGCTAGTAGCATAATAAATTACTTAATTATAATAACGTAATTGTTTTATAAGCGTCGATCGATGATAATATTGAGAAATGTTCAGGTATTGGTAAATCAAGCCTTATAATATTAATATATATTTTTATAACTAATATAAAAATATTTCATTTTATACCTTTAAGAATTCAAAAATGGCAATATATACCCTTGGTTTATAAACTTTTACAAATTTAGTCCTTTATATAATAAAGTATATATAATTTAAACCTTTAACTTTGAAACTTTGCAAGATAGGTCCTTATAGTTATAACTTTAGGAATATGATATTTTCAGCCCCTTTAGTTATAAATTTCAAAAAGTTACGATATATACCCCTATGCATGAAAACATTTACAAATCAAGTTCAAATAGCCATGTAAGCTTATTTTAGGGTTCCAAATGATATTCTGTTATTAGCTTATAAGAATAAGCAAAAATAAGATGTTCTAACGTAACAAAAGTTTAGAAAAAAGATTCGTTAGCTAGAAAATCAAAACAGGTAGTTTTTAGGGTTTTAATAAAAAATGCATGGGTTTGTGGTTCAAGGGATCAAACAAGAGTTTATATATGATCTAAAGAATATTATGAACATTCTAAAATAGATTATGAACTTATTGAATGTTAGGTTTCAGAAGTTTCTAGAACTTAGTGCTGCTACTTACACAAGTTACTACTGTCAGTTCTACTTAGTGCTCCTGGTAAAGAATGCTAACGATTCAAGAAAATAGACTAAATAGTTAGTACTGTTAGTTATAAATAGTTAGTACTGCCAGTACATTGTTAGTACTACAAGTATAGTTAGTGCTGTCAGTAGTAAGTTAGTATTGCTAGCATATAATAGTTAGTACTATTAGGAGATATGCATGAGTTATTATTGGAATAGATATGCATTATCTCTTCACACGTTTTGTAAGCCCATTAGGGTTTTCCTTGTTGTATAAAAGGAACTCTATGGCACTAGTTAGAAAGATATAAGTTTCACAAATATTTATAGTTAGTAATCTGTAACCTAGCAGATTAATAGTAATAAAAAGTTATGTTTTATTCATTGTTCTTCTTAGCAATATAAGTTAGTTTCCGTATAGCTTATATTGTTTATAGTCATTGTTTCTCTTGTAGTTAGTTTGAATCTATCTAGATTGGCTACTACCCTTAATAGGCTAGAAAGATCTATTAAGTCTGGGATCTACAAGTGGTATCAGAGCTTATAGAGAAACTCTAAGTAAGAAGAACCAAAACACATCAGCTATAAATCTTTACCTTTTAGATCTATTCAATGGCAGGATCAGATGATGAAAATCCACCACCACCACCACCACAAACACCAACACAACAAGCCCCTCATATTGTGCCAACCATTAAACTCCTTATTCTGAAGAAAGGTGAGTATGACATTTGGGCCATGAAAATTGAACATTACTTGAGCCATACAGACTATCCTATATGGGAAGTCATACAAAAAGGAAATGGTCTTGTAAGTGTCTCAACAGATACAAATGAAGTAATAAAGGTTCTGCCTAATAAAACTGCTAAAGAAATTTTAGCCAGAAAAAGAGAAAGAAAAGCAAGGACCACCTTGCTTATGGCTTTACCAAAAGACCATTTAGCAAAATTTCATAAGATGACTGATGCTAAAGAGATGTAGGATGCTATCAAATCCAGATTTGGTGGCAATGATGAATCAAAGAAGATGCAGAAATACATTTTAAAGCAACAGTTTGAAGACTTTTTTGTATCTAACTCAGAAGGACTACATAAAGGTTATGACAGGTTTCAGAGTCTTTTGAGTTAACTTGAGATTCATGGTGCAGGTGTCTACATTGAAGATGCAAATCAGATGTTCCTTAGGTCTCTAACTTCTTCCTGGTCCCAAGTATCCTTAGTCATGAGGACCAAGCCAGGAGTGGACAGTCTTAGTTTTGATGATCTCTATAACAATCTTAGAGTCTTTGAGTTTGATGTTAAAGGCTCTACTGGATCATCTTCTAGTGCACAGAATGTCGCCGTTGTTTCTTTTGAAAGCACTAGCAGTACTAATGATGTTAGTATTGCTTATGGTGTTTCTACTTCTTCTGGCTACAACTCACAAAGGGAAAACTCTTCATCATACACTGATGAACTCATGTACTCTTTCTTTGCTAATTAATCTAGTGATCCATAATTGGATCATGAGGATCTGGAGCAGCTTGATGAGTTTGATTTAGAAGAGATGGACTTGAAATGGCAAGTAGCCATGATTTTAATGAGATTGAAGAAGTTTTACAATAAGACAGGAAGAAGGCTGCAGTTTGATGCCAAGGAACCAGCTGGCTTTGACAAGACCAAAGTTGAGTGCTTTAATTGCCATAAAACAAGGCACTTTGCTAGAGAGTGCAGATCAAAAGGAAATCAAGAAAGCAGAAGGAGAAATGCAGGGAACACTGGATATAGAGCAAAAGACAATAGGAGGATACCTGTAAAACAGGAGGAACCTAAAGCTTTGGTAACTCTTAATGGAGAAGGTGTTGATTGGACTGGTCATGTAGAGGATGCGCAAGAGAACTTTGCTTTGATGGCTTACAGCAATTCAGGCTAAGACACTGAGGTAACATCTTGTTCAAAAGAATAGGTGGAATCATATGCTAAACTTAAAAAATTATATGATGAACAACGAGAACAACTTGGTGATGCTAGTATAGAAATACAAGCCTATACTCAAGCTTTAAAAAAAGTAGAGGCTCAATTAGTTGCTCATCAGAAAAATCAACTTTGGTATGAGGAAAAGATTAGATTTATGAAAATTGATTTAGATGATGAAACTAATGTGCTCACATATCATAAGAAACTATTAGCAGAAGCTATAAAAGAAAAAGAAGAATTAAAAACAAACTTAGATTTTCAAATACCTTCTAAAGGCCCTTAATAAACTGCTAAATAGTCAAATGTTTACTATGGACAAATTCTGGCTTGGGTATGGAAACAAATACTAAAGAGTTCATAAGTTTATGAAAATGAAGTTCTTGAAAGTGTATTTGATAATAGGTCAAGTGATGTAGAAGATAGTCCTGTGAATGATAGATTTGCAAATGTTGAAGCCATGCATGCAGTTCCCCCTCCAATGATAGGAAATTACATGCCTTTAGGACCTGATAGAGAAGTAGATGATTCTATGTTCATACATGGTCTAAAACAGTCTAAAACTAGTGAATCTGATACTCAAACTAGTAATTTTGACTCTTGTGAGTCCAATTCTAATGTAGAAACACTTGAATCTATGCCTGAACCAGTTGTAGTTAAACCTAAAGTTGTTAGTCAACCTAAAGTTTGGTTTGATGCTCTTATCATTAAGGAGTATGAGTCAGACATTGATGATGAATATGTGATTCAACCTTTAAAAGAACAGGAAAAACCTAGTTTTGCTTTTGTTAATACTGTTAAGCATGTAAAAACTCCTAGGGAAACTATTAAAGAACAAAACACATATAGCCCAAGTCCTAAAGCCGACAAAATAGAATGGAATGGTTTAATGTCCAAAAGGTTGGGTTTAGGATATAGGTTTACTAAAAAAACAAGTTTAGAGATTGTGATTTTCATGAGAAAAGAATGGCTAAATAGGTTGAATCTTATTAGAGATTGTGATTTCCATGAAAAGAGGATGGCTAAACAAGCTGTGTTAAACAATAGGATGAAAAGGAATTCTAGTTAAAGGGAGATAAGGCCAATTTGGAACAATGTGCAAAGAGTAAATCATCAAAACCAATTTGTTCCTACAGCAGTACTAACTAGTGCTGCTATGAAAGTTAATACTGTTAAGCCTATTGTGAATAGAGTTAGACCAACAACTATTTTTCATAAAACTCATTCACCATTTTCAAAGCCTTTTAATAAAACAACAGCACTTAGAACAAATTTTTTAAAACAAAAGGTTAATACTGCTAAGGTAAATGTAGTTAGTGCTGTTGGGGGAAAAAGGGAAACTGCTGTTAAGCCCTTAGCAGGTTGTAATTGGAGACCACAAAGACACCACTACTGGAAAAATGTCTCCAAATACAATGGTAGATCCAGTCTTAGAAATTGTTTCACTTTCAAAGATCCACTAGGCAGACTCAAGCCCAAACAGGCTTGGGTCCCTAAGAGAATCTAATCTATTTTATTTGATGTGCAGGATTATCTACATAGAGCTTTACAAAACAAAGTAATAGTTGATAGTGGATGTTCCAGGCACATGACTGTAAACAAGGCCTACATTGCTGAATATCAAGACTTTAATGGTGGCCCTGTTGCTTTTGGAGGTAGTAAAGGTTACATAACTGGTAAAGGTAAAATAAAAACAGGAAAGTTAGATTTTGAGGATGTGTGCTTTGTGAAAGAACTTCAGCATTTCAATCTCTTTTCTGTGTCACAAATGTGTGACAAAAAGAACAAGGTTCTGTTTACTGACTCTGAATGTCTTGTTTTGTCTCCTGAATTTAAGTTACCTGATGAAAATCAAGTATTACTTAGAATCCCTAGACAAAACAATATGTACAGTTTCAATTTAGAGAACATTGTTCCTTCAGGAGGTTTAGCTTGTTTAATTGCAAAGGCCACAATTGATGAATCTAACAAATGGCATAGGAGGTTGGGTCATGTTAACTTTAAAAACTTAAACAAACTTGTGAAGGGAAACCTTGTAAGAGGTTTACCTTCAAAGATTTTTCAAAATGACCACACTTGTGTTGCTTGTCAGAAAGGAAAGCAACACAAGGCCTCCTGTAAGGCCAAATCAGTGAGCTCTATTAGTCACTCCTTACAGCTTCTTCATATGGATTTGTTTGGACCTACATCTGTAAGGAGCTTAAACCATAAGACTTATTGCCTGGTTATCACTGATGATTTTAGCAGGTTTAGTTGGGTGTTCTTCTTAAGAACTAAGGATGAAACTAGTGGAATCCTTAAGGACTTTATAAGACAAATTGAGAACCAATTAAATCAAAAAGTTAAAACTATTAGATGTGATAATGGTACAGAATTTAAGAACAGGGATTTTATTGAATTCTGTGGGTCAAAAGGGATCAAGAGGGAATACAGTAATGCCAGAACTCCACAACAAAATGGAGTTGCTGAAAGAAAGAACATGACCCTTATTGAGGCTGCTAGGACTATGCTAGCAGATTCATTTTTACCTAACACTTTTTGGGCTGAAGCAGTTAGTACTGCTTGTTATGTTCTTAATAGGGTATTAGTGACCAAGCCTCATAATAAGACACCTTATGAACTTGTAACTGGTAAAATACCAATCATAAGCTACATAAGACCTTTTGGGTGCCATGTGACCATCTTGAATACCATTGACCACCTGGGCAAGTTTGATGGAAAATCAGATGAAGGGTTTTTAGTTGGGTATTCTCTACAAAGCAAGGCTTTTAGGCGTGCGGGGTGGTGATGGGTGTCACGGGGGGGGGTGAGGGGGGTTTGGGGTGAAGGTATGATCTGTGGCGGGAGGGAGGGGTTTTGTACGAGTGAGTGGGAGGAGGTGATGTGGTGGGGGGGGGGGGCGGTTGGGGGGGGAGGGGTGTGTGTGTGGTGTTGGGTGGGTTGGGGTGGGGGTGTGGAGTTGGTGGGGGTGGGTTGTTGTTTGTTGAGGGGAAGACGCTCAATATACGGTGAGGATGGTGTTTTTGTGTAAGTGCGTTATATTTTGTTGTGTATTTGGCGTTTTTTTAGTTTATTTTTTTTTCTTATTATTATTTTTTTTAATGTTAATTCTTTTTTTGATTTTTTTTTTTTTATTTGTTTTTTTTTTTTTTTTATTAGTTATACAATCTACTTTTTCTATATTGTGCCTTTTTTATATTTTATGTTTGTTTTTTGTTTAATTTCTTTCTTTTTTTTTATTTGTTTTTTTACTTTTATTTTGATTATCTTTTTATTTTTTTTTTGTTTTTTATTTGTTTTTATTTTTTATAAGTCTTTCTTGTTTATCCTTTTGTTTTTATCTGTTTTTGTTTTTTTTTTTATATTGTGTCGTTTTTTATTTATTTGTGTTGGTATTGTAATTTATTTTTTTTTTTTATTGTTTTTTTTAATTTTTTTAGTATTTTTAGGTCTTTTTATTTTTGTATATTGTATTTTTTATTTTTATTTGTTCGTTTCTGTTCTTTATTTGTTCTGTATTTATTATGTATTTGTGGTGCGTGGATTCCGTTTGTGTGATAGTTGAATTAGATGGCAACATGAATTGTTCCTCATACGGTTATTTTCTACTTTTTGGTTGGGATCGTTTATCACCGTAACAATCACTTTAGAGCAGCTTAGATCTCATGTAAATAAATGATTTGTGAAGTTGTTTTACTTTATGTTGATTTTTTTATTGTTGAGTTAGCGTAAGCTCATGTATGTCAGAAGTGATTAGATTATTGTTGTATTAATGTGGATTTGTAATTGGGGACATCTATATTTTCACGCTAATATGCTAAAGATCCATCTGTTGATACTGATTCAGTATAAAACAATAGCTGAATAGCTACCTGTCTGAAAACATGACTAGTTGTAACCCGTGTGTGAATCTAGTTAATAAACCCTTTTTAGAATATTGTATAATCTAGTCGTATGGGGTAAGAAGGCTTGTACGGTTTCCTTTAGATAGTCTCTTCTCAATGCCTAATAAGAGATGTTGAAGATGGTTTTTGTTTTTTTTTTTTTCTTTTTTTTTTTTTTTTCTTTTTTTCTTTTTTTTTTTTTTATTTGTCATCCTTTTTTTTTTTCTATTATTTTAATCTATGTTTTTTTTTACTTCTTTTTTTTTTTTTTTTTTTTTTTATTTATTTTTTTTTTTTATTTTTTATTTTTTTTTTTTTTTTTCTTTTTTTTTTTTTATTTATTACTAATTATTTTCTTATAAAGCCCTTTCTAGCGCTCATCGTTAATTACGTCAAATTATGCTTATTCGTAACTCTCGAGTTAGCCAATCGGTTGTTTGTATTTATTTTATTTTTTTTTGGCAGTTGGGAAAAACTGTGAGATTATAGTTGTGAATCGGATCCGCCGATGGAATATTATTCTACATGCCTTGCGTAGTTGTGTACAAAAAACTTTGCCACGGGAAGAACAAGGTATTATTCCAATTTGTATCGTCTCTCAATTGGTAAGTGACAGAATGTTCACGCTATAAACTGGTTCATGCGAGTTAATATCTTTTGGAAAGTGAGAATATATTGGAGAAAATGAAGATGTAGTGTTTATAGTCAGAGACTCCCAAAATTAATGGTGTTAAGTCGTATACTTTTAATTTGTATGACTTTTTTTGTCATCTCGTTTAATGAAGATATGCTCGCAAAATAAAAATCTTAATTGTATTAAATTCATAGTTTATGGATTTATATCTTGTGTGATTGTTACATGGGGATACCTTTGATAGTTAAATAAATTGTAGATTTGTTGGTTGGACTATAATTTACATCTTCATGTTTATTTTATTATAATTAATTGTGTGTTGTAATGTTATTATATAGTAAGTGTTTTTTTTTATTTTTAATTTATATTTTTTTATTTTATTTTTTATATTTGTTTTATTTTTCTTTTTTTTTTTTTTCTTCTTTTTTTTTATTTTTTTTATTTTTTTTTTTTAGTTCATTATGTTTTTTTTTTTTTTTTTTATTTTATGTTTTTTTTTTTTACCTATTATTTATATTTTTTTCTTATGATTTTTTTACGTTTTTTTTTTTTTTTATTAGTTGTATGATAATGTGTTGTTTTTTTTTTTTTTGAGATGAGTGATATTTTTTGATCGCATGAGTATAAGTTGTTGTCTCTTTTTTAGCGTTTGTGTTTGTATCGGACCTGTAGTTTTATGTTTTTTTTGTTGTATTTGGCTGCGTGTTCTTGTTTGGAGTATGTCGTTGAGGTTTTATATTTTTTTTTGAGGTTTTTTTTTTTTTTTTTATTTTTATTATTTTTGGTTTGAGTTTATTCTTGATAGTGCGTGTGTTGTAGTTTTCTGTTTTTATGGTGTGTGGTACGGGTGGGATTTGGTTTGAGTGTGATGTGAAGGGGTGTGGGACGGGGGGGGAGGTGTATGGTAGTTGGTGGAGAACGGTGGGGGGTGGTAGTAAGGGGCTGGGAGGTAGGAGAGGGTGGGGGTGAGGGTGTTGGGGTGTATGTTTGTTGGTGGTGGTGAGGTGGGAGGAGGTGTTCGGGGGGGGTTCGGGTGCGCGTGTGTGGGGTGAGTGGGTTGTGTGAAACGGGGTGTGCGTTTGTTATGGTTTTGGTGGTTGTGTGGGGGAAGGGGGGGCTGTGCGGTAGGAAGGTTGGTTAGATTAGGGGGGTTTGGTGGTGGTTAGTGCGGAGGGAATGGTAGTGTCACTTTGGGGTAAAGCACGGTGCGGTGTGTGTGTTGCGGGATGTAGAGTATTGCGCGGCTGGTTACTCTTATTTTGGTTTTGTGTGTATGTTTAGATCTTTTGTAATTATTTTTTTTTATCTTTTTTTATTTTTTATTTTTCATTTTACTATTATAATTTTTTTTTTTTTTTTTTATTTTGTTTTCTTTTTTTTAATTTCTTCCTGTTGTTATTTCGTTTTTTATTTTTTTTTTTATTTTTCTTATTTTTTTTTTTTATTTTAAATTTTTTTTATGATGTATTGTAGTGTTTTTTGTTTTTTTTTTATTCTCGTTATGTCCTCTTTCATACTTTTTTTTTCTTTTTTTTTTTGCTTTATTTTTTTTTTTTTTTTGTATTTGTCTTCTTATTTATATTATCCTCTTCTTTTTTTAATTGTTTTCTATGTGACAAAAGAAACTCAAAGCGGACTTTTCATTGACTGAGAATGTCTTGTTTTGTCTCCCGATGCGCGGGAATTTTGAGTTTAGCTGACATGCGGGGAATGATATTTATTAGATATCATTTTATTTATATTTACTAATGAAAATGTCAAGTAGTGTCTTGTGAAGTAATCCCTTAGACGCTTGAAGAAGCAATAAGAGTTTGACAGTGTCTCAGTTTTAGTGATACACGCATTGTTCCTTCTGTGAGAGGTGAGTTGACATTAAGCCCGCGAGCGAGATTTGTTGTTGAATTGAAGCGGTTCGAGAGTGCGACTGGTGTAGAGAAGGAATAAGTTCACGAGAGATTGAGGTCGTCCTCTTCCCTGTCAGTGCGGCGGTCATTGCGGTGGACCATTTACGGAGGCTGGAGGGCGGAATGCTGGATTTGCCGATAGAGGACACGTGCTATACGGAACCTAGTTCTGAGGATTTTGGAGAGCCTTTGTGAGAGAAGGGTAGGTGTGATTTGGAGAGTGGAAAAAGGATAGACGACAGTGACTGGAGAGGGTACAGGAGTGATTGGGAGAGAGGGCGGAGAGAAAATAGTGAGAGAGAGCGGGTTGGTGATGGTGGGCCCGAGAGAAAGAGTCTGTCTTTGTGTGGGTTCTTTATAGGAGGGAGGTTGTTGAGATGATTTGAGGGAAAAAAAGAGAAAAGGACGTGAGGGAGACTTGGCTATAGTGGCCGGAGACAGTGTGGATTGGAGGAGACAAAGGATTCCTTGGTCGTAAGGGTTCCGCTTGCGAACGACGATGCAGTAAGAGTCCGATTCTTTTGTTTATTGCAAAGAGAGCCATATGGATGAATCTCACGAGAGAGGAGCTTAGGTGTGGTTGCGCATTGCCCTTCGAGAGATTGATACCGTTTGAAACTGCGAGCGAAAAATGGTTGGGAGACGACTGGAGTATATAAAAGATTGCGAGAGGATGTTTATTTTTGGGGAGTTGTTCTGATGGGTCAATGTTAACTTTGAAAATTAAAACAAACGTTGGAAAGGTGAACTAGTATTGAGATAGAGAGGTTTACCTTCAAAGATTTTTTGAGAGATGAGTGACCAGCACGTGTTGGATTTTTTGCTGTGAGTAAGAAAGGAAAGCGACACAAGGCCTACCTGTAAGGCCATAATCAGTGGAGGGTTCTCGCCAGGTGTGGGAAGAGATAGGAGTTGACTCCATGGAGAGGGAGGGAGAGGATTGTTTGTATGGGACGCGTTGACGGGGGTGGGACGTAGAACCCGTTGTCGACTGGGGATGTAGATTTAAGGCTTGTTCGCCGCACGTAGTCGGATGTACACCGAACTGTTGTTGAGTAAATGTTCAGATATATCAATGAGTATTTATAAGTTAGCGTTTCGTTTCATTATAATTACCACACACTCACTTATTTGTGACACTCACACGCCGGGTTCTAAGCATCTATCTAGTAATTGATTCAGTAAATCCTTTACCACCTTACTTCTTATGCAGGCCATGGGTAGGTTTACTGTTAGTCATCATTTCAGCTTCCTTACATTTGGATTTGTTTGGAAACCTACTCTTAAGGTTGCTAATCCATAATGGACTTATTGCTTGGTTGTATCATTGATGATTTTTTTGCAGGTTTTAGTAGGGTGTTCTTCATAAGAAACTAAGGATGAAAGAGTGGGAATTCCTTAATGGTCTCATATTTCGCGTTTACATATTTCATTTTTCGTTTATAAATTATGTTTTAGGGGTTTATATGTCATGCCAAGGGTATGTTTACTTGATTCCTTACTATTTCTTATCTATTATAATGTGTTTAGGGTTTATATGAATTAAGTTTAAGAAAATTGTGAAATTATGCCAATACGAGTTTGAATAGGAGTAGGATTATGCCTTGTTATTAAGAATTAAGAGATGCTATCAGAAACCCTTGAATAAATCCAGGTTTAACTATTTAGAATGTGTTTGGATTGTGATAAAACTATTAAGAACTCGTTTTGTTTAAAACAGAGCAGAAAGTTTTGGTTTGAAATCCGTTGCACTTGCTTGATTGTTTGAAAACCATCGCACTTGTATATAAGTGCGCCACACTTTTTATCACAGAAAGTAACAGAATGTCTGCAAGGTGATCAAAACATAACCAACAATGCTAAATCTTGTCTAACTTAGTTATATATCATATCTTTGGTTGATTTGTGATGTGTAGACTTCAGGAGCATATGATCATGAGGCCAGGTTATCCCTTGCCAACCGCTCTAGAAATGTTGAAACCGTGGAAGAAGCATTACTTCCAGATGTTCACCACGAATTCTTGGAATGGAGAGGTTGTAGTAGAGAAGCAAAGTCTCGTTATAACTCTAGGTTGGCAACTTTGCTCCCAAAACTCATTTACTCGCCGCAAATCGTGGATTGGCAGTTGTTACACAAAATTGGTTGTGGGGACGAGATTGATCAAATGTTAAAAATTAGTTTGAAGGAAGCTCAAACCGAAGAGGAGGTATTCTTTTCTGTGGCTTGGGTAAGGGCTTTTAACATCCGTGAGCCTATCTACCCAGAACTTTGCCGTGAGTTCTATGCTACTTATGAGTTTGATGAAGTATGTGCGGATAATGAATTACAGTCAAAGAAGATAATCAGTTTTAGACTAGGAGGACGTGCTCATAGTCTAACTTTGTTAGAATTTGCTAGGAGATTGGGATTGTATCATGCTGACGAATTAGAAGAAGAAGGTTTTGATACTTATTTTCAAGGAGGTTTGAGAAGTGATGAAAACTTTAATGCTAGAGAATATTGGGAAAGGATTAGCCTAGACAGGGACTTACATTTATCTAGGAGCTCAATCACTTCCATTTGATTCCCGATTCTTAGAGTGTTGCATAAAATGATCACTTACGGATTATGTCAGAGGACAACTGGATATGAGAAGATTTAGAGGAATGATTTGTGGTTGTTCAGTATGTTTGAGGATAGACATCAGAATGGGTATGCAAATATGGCTTGGGTGATTGCAAAATAGATGAAAAGGAAGGGAGCTGGAAGTCAGAAGGACAGTCAGATTTGTTGTGGTCAGTTCATTTCAAAGATTGCTAGGTAGAGCAGAGTTTTGACTGAAGAGATAATACGTTCCTTGAGCACTCTGGTTTACTGCAGAGATTTAGACAGGACTACCTTGAGAGAGTTGATCGACTCTGAGGATAGATTGATTCTTGATATTCCAGATGATGTTGTACAAAGAGTTGCCGCCCAGAGAGCTCCGAGAGTTCAGCGAGCTTCGATGCAGGATTTATATGAGCGCATGGGTAGCATAGAGATCAGACAGAAGGCGATAGAGAGGATGGAGTACAGACAGTCATATCACTGGGATAGGTACCAGGGTGTCTTTGAGCACATGGCAGGAGTTTACAATGTTCCGTTGTAGGGTGCTTACAACCCACCTGGTTATGCTCAGCCCCAATACGACCAGTACTACCAGCAGTATTATCCACAGCAACCACCACAGCAGCAGCATGATGATGAAGAGGACGAGTAGTGTCGGATGACACAAGTTGGATATGTGATTGTGTGTGTTTGACACACGTGTTTCAAAAACAATATTATTATTATTATTATTATTATTATTATTATTATTATTATTATTATGTGTAAATACCTCTGTTGGCATTAAAAACAATATTCTAAAACTTATTAATTAATTAGAATAATTATTATCATGCATATGTTTTGGAATATGTGTATTTAAAATAGGAAAAGGAGATGGAAAAGACAAACGCAAACAAGAGTTTTGAAGGATACACAATGCAAAAAGTATATTTCACTTTCCCTATTTATCTTTTCTCTATAATCTTTCGCATTAGGGACAATGCTCATATTAAGTATGGGGAGAGATAACTTGGAAAAGTAAAAACATTTGAAACCATATTAAATATAAAAATTTTATGATCATAAGCAATCTGACTCGAGATGGATAACGTTACTAGCATATTATGCCACCAATTAAAAAGTGAGGTTCACTCTTAGACTTTAAGATTTCGGGTATCCATCTTTGATACCCAAGATAATTGATGCCTTTAGCCTGTTCGAGATAGGGTTTGATTGCAGTCATATATGTCTATTTCATCATTACGGGTGTGTATGTATGGTCTTTGTCGCTTTTTCTGGAACAGTGGTATCGGTTGAAAATTATGAGTATGCCGGTGATTTGTAAATTCTAGAACTTGTGCTTGAAATCTTTTCGAGACTGCAGTAAGATCATGCTTGCGTGATATAAACATTTTTCTGATTAAGAGGTATTATTAAAATGGAAAATATAAATGAATTACTTTGTTGAAAAAACTTTTTAATCAAATCATATGAAATTTTATCCGTTCAAAGTGTTGCGCGTATCTGCAAGTGTTCTTATCATAAGTAAGGGGGAAAGCAAGTTCCCTCAAAATCTCCAAGAATGGATTAAAAAAATATATCTGAATATCACCAAAAGGAAGAAATTCGATGGAATAAACGGATAAGATGGATTGTTATTTAATTATAAACTCTTTTCAACAAAACAAACCCAAAACTTACTAATATGTAACCTCTTTCGAAGACAATGTTCGGTGCTTACGCCATGTCGGTGGAGCTTAGTTTCTAGTACAAGCTTATGGTAATTTGTACATTTCATGACTGCGCGTTTGAGTGACTCCCGTTTATTACCCTTTTCACTAAATTGAGCGTGAGTGAGAAATAAAACTTATCTGAAATTTCATGAGTTGCTTTGTCGCGTTATCTATGCTTATGATTTCTAAACTAATACAACGAAATTCTTTCTCTTTGATTGCTTAAGGGAAAGCAATAAGCTAAGTATGGGGGATTTGATAACGCTCCAAATATACATTAAAAATCCCTTAGAAATGCGAGAAATATATGTACTAACGCAATAAATATTGCAAAGAATTGGTCGTTTGCTATGTAAATGTTGTTTCAGGACCAAATGTAAAAGGAAGGACTTAACGTGCAAAGAATTTGGTTAATTACAACTAACAATCGTCAAAATAAGAATCTAGAAAGGGACTATTAAAGTCAGAGGCACAAGTGCGCCGGTTTTATTACCAAGTGCGGCGCACTTGTCAGCGTGTTTAATGCAAAGCATTTATTAGGGATGTGCGGCGCACTTTCTGTGTCAGTTACTAAAAAATCATAAATGGTGCAACCTTTGAGTTTCCCAATCATCACTATAAATGGAGCACGATTTGGAAGAGAAAAATATCATTCACAACAACAACAATCAGTTCAATAACACTTTCAATCATTCTCCAAGAATTGGAGTAAGTTCTTAGGAAGATTTGAAGGGTAAAACCTTCATCTTCATCTTTTCCGGGTAAAAGAGCAAGTGAAGTTCCGTTATTTCAGAAGTTGGAGGTGCTAGACATCAGTTATATCTTTGTTCTAAGAAGAAATTGTTAGATTGGATCTTTGTTCTTGAAATTTGGTAAAGAAACATGTTTCCATCTTTTTATAAAATGAATTTTGGATCTATCTTACTTGTTAAATGTATTGTTATTATGATAGTTGAGTAGTTTAACATGTTTGGTTAAGAACTATATAAATATTATGGATCAAACTTGATTCTTTGAATGAATTTTTGATGTGAAGAATATGAGCTTGATGTTTTTGGACTTGGAT
>BQNB010131920.1:0-18709 GCA_026074375.1 Tanacetum coccineum | reverse complement strand
CATGGTCGACAACAGGTACAACAAAAGAGTCAGTCAGAGCTAGGTGCTTCTCCTCCTCGTCCTCAAAGGGCTCCTCATCCTCATCATCAGTATCATCATCGTCGTCAGAGGGCTCATCATTATCATCCCCTCCGTCAGCGGGATAATAAGCATGATCCTCCTCGGGGTCCTCCTCCGAATCCTTATCCTGATCGGAGTCTGCCACATAGCCTAGTGACAAGGCGGTAGGTGAGACACCAATAGGTAGAGGCTGATCCTCCAAGGGTTCCTCAGCATCGGATGGCACTAAGTACTCGAGGTACTCAGGCTCAGGTACGTATGGTACCTCAACAGGTAAAGGTGGGTGCTTAGGGCTGGGCACGTAATCGGGAGACGATGGGTGCTCAGGTCTTGGCATATAGTCCGGAGATGGCCAGGCTATCGGCTGCATAGGGAGTCCATTGTATCCGTATACGATGACCCGTGGAGAACCTCCATTAGACAGCTCCTCATCAGCTCCCTAGAAGACTCTCCCTGGCTCAGAATCAGTGTAGACGGATGTGTAGGTGACTGTGGATAAAGAAGACATGACAGGATCTGTAACACTCAAACAGAGTTTACATTAGTATATATATAAGACCCATAATAATATACTTAATATATTATAAACATGTATGAGAACCATGCAACATTTAGTAAACCCAACTAATGCAACAAGTAATGCATGAATGAATGGTCCATGAAAATCCCTTTATGATGCAATGTTGAAAACAGTTATAGTCCAAGTAAAAACATTTGACCTGGTTCTCTATAACCTTGGCTCTGATACCAATCTGTAACACCCCCAAATTGGGTCGCAACGGAATAATGAGTCCGGGAGCGTTACTTCATAGATCAATAGCACAAGATATGAGAACGACCTCTAAAAGAGTCATTTAAAATACGATACATTGGATTTGTTAAATTGTTTTAATACCAAGCAACATACGGCTTAAATTTTCAACGTATTTAATAACAATTTAATTTTAGAATCATAACAAAAATACCCAAGAATGTAATGAACCACCAAATCTTGAATGTATGAATCACCCCAAAGACTAATCCCAATGTATCCGTAGCACCTCGTGCCTCATTGACCTGAGAAAACATGCTTTGAAACGTCAACATAAAGTTGGTGAATTCATAGGTTTATGTAGATGTAATGTAGGACCCGGAAGTAACCGCAAAAGAATTCCAAGTGTAGATAATCAACAGATGCAAACATCATAAAGTGTAAATTAACGTTTCCCTAAGCACATGACAATGAAGTCGACATGATGAAATTTCAATATAAATTGCCAAATAATTGCCCTTGATGATGTTCTACCCGCAACATCCAAATCTGACATGGTAAACCGTCTTTGTCCGGCAAACCGGCACAGTAAGTGCTACTCACCCGAACGAGGATATCAATCCTAAATAGATCTATTTATAACATTCGCGCTCACACAAAGTAATTAACAGTTCATGATAATGGGCACAGTGGGTTATACGCAACTTGGTCAAACACGAAATCGGATAAAATGTACACTTGCATCCATTTGTAAAACAATGCATGTTTTCCTCACTCCAAAAGTTGTAAAACATTGATATAAAAAACATGGGCTATGACCACCTAGAAGTGCCTCAGTGAAGGTAGTATACCCAAGTATGGAAAATGAATCACAATGTCAAATACCTAAGTAAATACGGCCAGTCTTAGTCTACAAGTTTAGGCCAACGACTTCGTGTACAAACTATAATAATTTGCTAGTTTATATATACTGTTATCACTTGTGTGGTGGGTACACGTTTATTGTATTCCGTTTTTTCCTCGATTGCTCTTGGGAGAATGTAACGACTATATACCATTTTAAGTTACACGGTGTTTAAGTATTAATAATAAATACACCTATTTAATTATAATCCTAGTGACTTTAGTTATATAAGTATTCATATTATACCACGACTAGTCCTATACCATGAGTGTTCATTTAAATCACTTAATTATATAAGATACCCTTAGGTTTTCATTAGTGGCAAAAACAGTCCCTATACTTAAAAAACAAAATAATAACCGTTTACACCCCTAAGTTTCCATGTTGCTACGTTTAGTCCCTCTATTTTACAAAATTACTTTTTTGGTTCTTATGAGTTCCAAACAGTCCCTTAAGTTCAGGAATGTCAAAACATTCCCTAAAAAATAAAAACAGATTTGCAGTTTATACCCTTAAGTCTCTATTTTTACACTTTTTGTCCCCTAACTTGCAAAAGTTGCATTTTAGGTCCAATTAAGATTTAAGAAGTGACAAAAGCCTTCACTAGCCTTGCATAAGCTATATAACTGTTTGGCTTAATAATAAGCTCGGATGAGCTTATTCGAGCCTATTGGGCCCGTGGCCCATTAACTCTAACCCAAAAGTTTACATTTGGCCCATTAAGGGTTTCCAACTATTATAGTTTATGTTTTTTGCCTCAAAGAAGTGTTGCAAACTTAGATAAGCTGTTTTACCATATTGGCTTATCCCATAAGCCAATAAGCTATGGTAATGGGCTTTTAGGCCCATTAAGGACCCGATAAGGGTTTTGAGGGTGTTGTGCTTTCAACATAGGCCAATAAGCATTTAGGGTATCCAAAAAGCCCCATAGGTTCCATCCCCTTAACTTATAAATCAGCTGCTGCCAGTATATGCACATCGTCATTGGCCTTGTTGAGCCTAATAATGGCTTGTTAAATCCACTAGTGTTGCGTTAGGGTTTCTTTTGTAACTTGTTTAGCATGTTAAGCATCCTTGTCCTATGTTTAAGCAACTTGATGGAGCTACACTCGTCCCATACGAGTCTTACAATGATACTTAGCAAACTGATTAACAATATGCTAGCAGTACTAACTCTGCTAGCAGTACTAACTCTGCTAGCAGTACTAACTTCTGCTAGCAGTACTAACTTCTTAAGCCTGGCAGTATTAACTTCTAACTTAGCTCGTATCATACAACCCATCAGTGAGTTAACAAATTCGTTAGAGTTTGTTTGAGCTCGTGTTGGACACAAGACGCGGCTATGGTCTTGCTAACTTATTTCGACATATCCCAAACAACCCTAGTTCGCATATACTATAGTGTACACATCCTTTATTGAGCAAGACGAGTTGTTAAGTATTATGATACGTGACATGAAAGTGTTTCCGTTTCCAAACGAGTTATCAAACCTCTCGGCTAAATATTTTACGTGTGCATGTCATGTTTAAACATTCATGCTTATACACAAGATCTTTGTTACGTGCCTTATGGCTTTTGGTTCACCACACAAGTCTATATATGTTGTATATTATAAGACGTGGACATGGGTTGTGTCATGCTAGGCACGACCCATGTTTAGCTTGTTAACACATAATAACCGTGCCTTATGACACATGAAGCAAACATGAAACTTAAGTATGAACACAAGCTAAGACACTTACAAGGGTCCTAGCTTCTTGAAGGGTAGTGTCGTGTGGTGTAGTAATAAACCCGAATGGTATAGCCCAAGTCCTAGCTTAAACCCGAATCCTCCTTGTTTTCAAACCCTTAAACGTATAACTCTAGCTTATAGATCACTAGGCTATACCTTAGACCCTTTGTTTGTGAGTTGTGGTGTCGTGTTTGTGCAAGTTGTGTCTCGGCTGTGGTATGACCCGAAAGCAAGGACAAAGATAATTTTTGCTAGAGTGTTGTTAAATGTGTGAGTGTGTAAACACTCTTAGTTGTGAGTCTTCCTATTTATAGAGAAAATATCTCTATACCACTTCCTAAAACCATGTCTCCTTTGCTAGAGAGGAGTAGTAGTTTAAGTACATGCTTAGGTGGTTTTTAGGGAAGTTTAAGCTTGTTTAAGTACAAGTATTAATGAATTTGGTGATGTACAAGATTATGCAAGATTTGTTAGGTTGTATGTGTGGGTGACGAGTTGGCTAAAGAGAGGGAAACACAAGATACAAATCTTGTATAAGATTTGTTAAGTACATTGCCTTAATTAATCCTATGTTGTACAAGATTTAGCCAAGATTTGTGTGTATTACCCAATGGTCCTTGTGCCGTGTGAAATGAAAGAAAAACAAGGCAAAGTGTGCTAGTGTTTAAGTTTTCCTTAACCTTAAACTAACTAAACATTCATCCTTAAACTAACTATGGTATGTTATGGGTTAAAGGTACATGTTGTAAGGGTATGTAAGTGATTTTTGCTCCTTCCCACACCATTGGACGCCTAGGATTTGAGTTAGGGTACACATGATTAGACAATGTTTAGATATATGAGCTTCTATGTACTTAAGTTGGTTAATATCTAAAAGTATATAATGTTTGCCTTATGTTTGTGTTATGTTTAATCATAACCGGCCCCTATAGGCTTAATGACACAAAAATTGTACAATTTTTGTGTTTAGGGAATAAAAGTGGGTATTGGTTTGAGTCTAGATAAGTCTAGGTATTTCCCGGGTATGTCTAAATGTATTTTATTGCGAAACGTAAGCGTTTTACGTAACCAATAAAAATAAAATATGAAAGGTTATAATTTATATTCTTAATAATCATATAACACTTTCTTGATGTAAACTTTAACTTGTTTGGTGTTCGTTTACGTTGGATGATGATTTTTAGTTTACGCGATTTAAGTATAAGATAATAATTAAAAGCAGACGCGTAAAACCCTAAAAATAAATAATGAAAATAACTGAGTCGGGAAATGACCTGAAAATGTGAAATGTTACACTCCTCCTCTTCCTCATCCTCAACATCATCATCATCATCCTCGTCATCACCGGATGACTCATCATCATCGTCGTCATCGTCTCCTCCTTAGGATCCTCCTCAGGATCGGACTCAGTAATATATCTTGGTGAATCAACAGTGGGTTAGACAACAGCAAGCAGTGGCTGCTCCTCAGCTGGTAACACCTCATCCTTCGGTGGCATAAACTCTGGGTATATAGGCTCCGGAACATATGGTACATAAACAGGTGAAGGTCTTGCTCTGGCTCCTCAGGGCCAGGCACATAATCTGGAGATGGTAGTGCCTAAAAAGCGACCACCACGTATGCATATGGGTCCTCTAGCATCACGGGCAGTCCGTCGACTCCCGGTGATCCAATGTCTGATAAATCCGCAAATGGACTGGATACCTCCGTGTATGTGATTGTGGAATCCTCTGAATCCGACATGACCGAAATATGAAAATCAAAAGTAGGTTATATAAGTATATTAATATAAGAATCTTATTGTAATATACGTAATATGTATTATAAACACGTATATCAATCATGAATGCATCTAGTCTAACCACTAATGCAACAACCAGTGTATGTATGTCCCGTGAAAAACCCTTTGTATGAATGCAATGTTTGAAAACAGTTATAGTCCAGCAAAAACATTTGACCTGGTTCTCTATAACCGTGGCTCTTGATACCAATCTGTAACACCCCCAAATTAGGTCGCAGTGGAATATGGGTTTAAGGGTGGTACTTCATAGATCAATAGCACAAGATATATATAAGAACGGCCATTTAAAAGTCGTTTAAAACCGATACATTAGATTTAGCAAATTGTTTGTTACAAAAGCCCGAAGCTTCACTAGTTTAAAATACAAAGATTCTAATCCATAACAATTATATAAAATGTAATGCGACCAAATCTTTAATGCATGTGACATCCAAAACATAATCACCAATGCATCCCTTGCACCTCGTGCCTTATTGATCTCCTGAAAAACATTGCTTAAAACGTCAACAATAATGTTGGTGAATTCATAGGTTTGTAAAATGTGTTATGTAGGACCGCAAGATTTCCCCATGATAATGCAATAGATGCAAACATCATAAAATGTAATTACGTTTTCCTAAGCTCATGACACTGAAGCTCGACATGTATGAATTGCAATATAAATTGCCAACATTGCCCATGATGATATCCTAACCCGCAACATCCTATGTCCGACATGGTATACGTTTATTTATCCAGTAATAGCTAATCACCCGAACGGGGATGTCAATCCCAATAGATCTATTTATAACATTCGCACTCACAACCAGTAATTGACAGATCATGATAATGGGCTCAGATGGGTTATCGCTACTTAGGCAAACACGTAATCATGATAAAATGTACACTTGCGTCCAATTTGTAAAACATGCATATGTTTCTCACCCCAAAACTAGTAAATCATTGTAAATGTAAAATGTGGGGCTATGAACTCACCTCGAGTGTATGATAACAAATATATCACAGAAAATGCGTCACGATAATGACCGAATGCAACCTAATCCAATATGGGTCGTGTAAGTACTTGATTAACTAATACCATATACAATTCTATATAGCTACATCACCATATAATCGTTTTAGTGAAATCATATTTATAAAGTAAAAATGTTTATAAATATCTCTTTAGTAAAAATAGCGTAACTTTATCGTTTTAAGTCCGTATCTTACGTTTCTTATGTCCACGCTTTCGTATTAAGACGAGTTATCAAAATATTACATTTTTATATTTTCAACCTACTGGTGAACAGTACTTTTTACTATTCATGGACTTTTATAAAATTATTTTTGTAAAGTTAGTCGTCGTAAACTCGTAAACGTCGTATTTTATTCGTTTTAACTCCGTTTTTAGTGATTCTTTCGAGCATGTCTTTGAAATTAAAAGTTATATCAATGTATGATATTTTTCAAAAATATATGTTTGAGATGAATAGTGATTTTTACTGTTCATGGTTTATTAAAATATTTTTATAAACTTTAATTATCGTAAACTTGTGAAATTCATAACTCCTTCGTTATTGATCCAAAAATTATGATTCTTAATGTTTTGGAATATTAGAAATATGTATTATCGGAGAAAAATAACCATTTATATATATCATAAGTTAAAAGTGAATGGTTTTTATAAAATTTCTTTTATAAACTCGTTTATTATCGTATAACTTGTAAATTACGTATCTCTTTCGTTATAAATCAGTTTGTCAAGTTTCTTACCATTTTGGAATCCTCATGAGATGTAGTATTTTATAAAAATATAAAATAAATAAGTTATATTTCGAATTAAAACAGAAACTTTTGAAGTTTTTCTTAAAAACATGTTTAAGCTTGTTTTTATAACTTTTAAGTTTAACCACTTTGTTACAAGTCCATTACAACACTTAACTTCACATGTCTTACATCCTTAGGGTCCCTAGTCCATGATTTGTCCAAATATTGTCCAAGATTCACAAGATCCATAAGCTTACATACTTATTTGCTCATGAACTTTTATTACTACACTTTTTAGGTAACTTGTTTATATAAGCTTTTATACATAAACCATACTTATATAATGTACATACTTCCATTCTCACATGTTCTTAACAACAATACAGCACATGAAAAAGTATATCATACCATGATCATAAGTAAAAATTCCATTTTACATGTAAATAAGTTTCCTAGATGGTGAATAACTATACAAACATTATATATGCATAAAATCACAAAAGTAAAGAGATTAAGATTTTTAGGTAACCTTGATATGAAGTAGGATGATGAGCAATATGATCTAAACCCTTGTTTAGCTATTTAACCCAAGCTTACAACACTTGAAATCCCTAAATCCAAGCAAAACCCTAATCTTGTATTTTTCTTGCTTAACCCTTGTAAATGCTTAACCAAGCTTCCAAACCTTCTTGTATCACCTTAGATATGATCTTAGTTTACTTGTATACTTGATAAAATGGATTGTGTGAATTATTTAGGGGGTTTGGTGTTTGGCCGTGGGATATGGAGGAGCAAAAGAGAGATATGTTGGTTTTTCACCTAAGAAATGTGTTGTGTATGTTTTTCTTACTAGTGCATCCTTTATATATCTCTTTGACTAGTCCAAGATTGCTATATGAAAGTCATAGACAAAATGATGATTTCTAGGGAAGTCTTGGTCAAGACTTGTAAAAGTCTTGAAGGTTTAATGAGTGGTTGCATGTACAAGATCAAGTTGCAAGTTTGTGATATTTCTCTTGTGATTTCTTTACCAAATCCGGCCCTATATACATATATATAAGATATTTTTGTAATTTTTGAGTATTGGGTATAATAATGGGTATTTGTTGAAGCGTAGAAAAGTTTTGTAGTTCTGGTTATGCCTAAACGTATTTTATCGCGAAACGTAAACACTTTACGTAACCAATAAAAATAAAATGTGCAAAATTAATAATTATTCTCTAAATAATTATCTAACACTTGCTTGATGTAAACATTTAATTGTTTGATGCCCGTTTACATTGAACGATAATTTTTAGCTTACGCGATTTAACTTAACGATTTCAATTTAAAAGCCAACGCGTACAATACTAAAAATAAATAGTGAATTTATTAACGACGTACAATGACCCTAAAACACAAGGTGTTATAGAAGGAGTGGTGAGGATCCTTGGATCCTATGATCCAAACCCCTTCTCACTACCATGTTACCACCACTCTAACCACCACTCTCCACCGTGACCCACCACTGAATCACCACCATTTCCAGACCTCAAACACCATATTTCTAGAATCTAAATACATTATACGATGAGGATTAGACGATTCACACCAAATCTCTAATTCCTTCACTATATTAAACCCGTTACCAAACACACCATTTGGCGACATATTTTTGATTTCTAGCGGGTTCGTGACATCCCCGTAGGTTATTCCAGTAGGTTTGGATGTTGGTTGTTTATGGCAGCAATTGGTTATTGGTTTGGTTATGATGTAGTCTTCTTTGTTTATTTTGGTGATATGTGAAACATGAATAATACATGGATGATTTTGCTATGACTTATGAATATGAATGTTTATGAATTTGATGTTATCTTTACTTGGATCCTTGTTTATCCTTTGATTGATTGTTGCAACTATTATAGGTCGAAAGAGTTAGTTGTAATGGTTGATTTTGAGTCACGAATCAATATCATACTTGTAAGAATTGTGTGGTAAATTGATAAACAACCCAAGTGAAATAGTGTTTAAGACCCTTCCTTATGTTGACCGACTGGGTTGGGAGGAATTCATATGTATGCATATTTGATATAAACCATTCTTAATGCGCTCGTGATGATGTAGTATATAGGCCGAAAGGATTATATGTTATCATTGATAGATATGCTTGTTATTATGATTACCCGTCATATATGACTTGTATGCATTGTTTATATAAAGTCTCGCTCTATCTCTATATATTATGTTATGTGGATCATGCCGTGTTTCTTGCTTACTTTATACACACGTTTTAGCTATTTAATCTGTGACAGTCATTTAGCTTTGTTACTTGATAAACAATCTGTGAATTGCTACAAATCCCGTGGAACGACTTGGACTTACCTAATACTATATTACACTCGAATAGGGTATACTTGCCTGAATGTCGTGTTTTTAGTCAAAATCAATATTTCTAGTTATTATAAATTTAAAGCTTGTAAAAACACACATCAAGTTTTTTGTGCCGCTGCCGGGGATTTGTTTACTTTTTTGCAGATTGTTTGCTAGTCATGTGCATCTTACGTCTGTTTAAATATCTTAAATCTCTTAAAAAATAATCTTCTATTGCTGTAAGTGCGCCCTACTTCTAATGAAGTGCGTCATACTTCCCCTGTTTTCTCTTATTACTTTGTAGATAAAACCTGCAAGTACACTGGTTTCATACCAAAACCGCCGTACTTGTCTTGTTCTTGTTCATCTCGTGACTGATTAAGTTCAGTGGTAACACCCCCAATTTGTTAGTCTCAGGTATGTGATCATTTAAAATTCCATTTTATCTGATTATACGCCTCGTAAGTTTGTTAATATTTAGTTTATCATTAAAAAAAATAAAAATGAAATTCCATTTTATCTGAGTACAGGATTGTGCATCTTGAATTTGAAATTACCACAATCTTTTCTTTTTTCTTCTTTTCAGATTATATCGTATGATGATGATGACAATATCAATTTTTTTAATAAATTTAAGGTTTATATACCTGAACTTGCATATTAGGCGTCTTTAAGTACTTGATTGCCTCATCCAACACTGAAGCTTTGTCGGACTGCAAATAGATAATATAAGAGAGTTGAGAATTTGTTACTTTAAAGTCGTTAAAGAAACATATCATAAATAGCATACCTAGAGTAGTAATTACAATGACATATTCATGGCTTACAACATCTCTGGTTCAAAAACTCAGCACCACATTTCACATGTGTAACACCCCCTTATTTGACATATAACAGCGGAAGCTAAATTGGGGTATTACTTCATGAATCAACAATTATAATCATAGAAAATGACTCAAAAGAGACGTTTTGGAAAATTTAGTTATCATTCAATATTATTTCAGAGTTTTACAAAATGAGGTCCTAAAATACATATGAAAACATAGAGTTTGAATGATAACAATTTTGGACGTCCTCAAGTCCAATGCCACTCCATGCCATAGGTTGCTCAATTACCTAAGATAAACATGCTAAAAAGGTCAACATAAAGGTTGAGTGAAATTCACAGGTTTAAAATGTAATAGTTGAATACAAGTTAAGGTAATAGTAATAACTACAACGAATAAAATTATCATGGTAAACAATATTATATTATTGCACTAAGCTCATGACACCGAAGCCTTAAGTAATGTTATTAATAAGTTGTTGCCCTAAGGGGGTGCTTTGCCAAATACCCGGAGTTCCTCAAATGAAATGCGTCTGCTGGCCATGTATGTACCAGAACCTGGACAGGGAAGTTCAGTCCCAATACATCTATTCATGGCATTCGCGCTTACTTCGCAAAGTAATTAACGGTTCATGATAGTGGGGCCTTATGGCAAATGGAGGTACTTAGGCAATAATATATCAGGATAGCATACAGTTGAAAAATACTTGTATTCATGTTTATAGAATGTATCTCCCCACGGAGTTTAGAAAACATGTAAAGGTGGGACTATGAACTCACCTTTATAAGGTAGTTGAATGACGTCAAAAGTGACTTAATTAGAAATAAACGGCCTCGTCACGCAACCTGGGGTAATATGTCAAGTCTTAGTTTCATTGATTCAAAACTTTATTTCATAAAGTTTAACGTAAATGATTTTGGTTTATTAGTTTGTGAAAACATCGTACCACTGTTCGGGCTATCATAATCCAGAGGTCATGTAGTAAACGTTTAAGGAGCTAGGACACTTTAAATCGTAAATCCAGCAACTCGTCAAAACGTCTACCCAAATGAAAGCACCTCACATGAAATTCCCTAGTAACGTGATACGTTATAGTTTAAATGATAGGATTTTATCTTTTTAAGTTTCTTCAAAAGCTAGTGGATGATAAATTATGTTAAATATATAACATAATTATTTTATAGTGTTTCGATCGACGAATGATAACGCAAATGTGTCGGGCTTTAATAAAATCGAGTCTTATAATATTTAAATATATTTTTATAATTAATATAAAAATATGACATTTGATACCTTTGAGAATATGAAAATGACAATATATACCCTTGGTATATATTAATTTACAATTTTAACCCTTTAATTATATTTTAAACATTTAACCCTTAACTTAGAAATATGGCAAAACAGGCCCTTGTGGTTTTAACTTTAGGATAATTACACTTTTGGCCCGAAAGTTTAATAGTTTCAAAATTTACGATATATACCCTTATGCATGAAACATTTTTGCGTTTTTAGTCCAAATTTCATGATCTTTGTATTTTTTTGATTTCAAAATTAATTTACAGCTTATAGCTTATAACTATAAGCTAAAATAAGTTAGTTTTACGAGCTTGAAGCTTATGAGCTTAAAAATCTAAAATGGGCACGTTTAGTTTAGAAACAATAACCCGATTGGTTATGGCTTTTAGGATTAGTTTTAATGATTATAAAAGTGATAAGTGAGCTTATAGAAATAACTTATTACAACATCTTATGGCTTATAGCTTATAGGGTTCATGAAAATAAGGTTTTAGGGTTTTAGGGTGCATTTGGTTTAGGAAAACCAAACATATAGGTTTAGAGTTCAAGAGCTTTTTTCTTGTGATCATGAGAGATACATAAGAGCTTACTAAGGATTTAAAACATATTAGGAGTTTATAGAATAAGTAGAACTTACAAGAGCTTGAAAATGGGTTGAAATTGGTGAATATGGTTCGAAAAACATAGAGATGACTTCAAGAACCATTATTCTTCTTAAACCTTGTCTTTAAAACAGCTTGTAGAACTTTCTTCTCCTTCCTAGGCTTGGCTAGATCAAGAACTTTGAGGTATGGTTTAGTTTAGATGGTGAGTTGTGAGGGTGTGCTTGGTCTGAGCTTATATAGGGCAAGAATGGATTGAAGCCTAAGTTTTATAGAGTGGTGGAAAGGTTTAGCTAGGAGTGGTGGCCAAGGAATAGCTAGGATGAGTATTAGAGGCTAGGACTACCGTAGGAAGGTGTTGAGTGGTGGTGAAGGGTTCGGTTTAACAAGGAGGTGACGAGGGGGTTACTTGGAGTCCAAGGTGGTGACGAAGGTATGTGGGTGGTTGCTTGGTGGTGACAAGGTGGTGACAAGTAGGTGGATCATGGTAGAGGGAGGGTGGTTTCTTGATTTTGGTTCGAAACTAGGTGAACTAGTTTAGGGTTTTAGGGTTTTCGTCTAAGGTTAGGGTTTATGGTTTTTGGACGAGTATAGGTTAGGGTTAAGGAGGGAAATGGTGTTTAAATGTGTGCTTGATGTGTTTGTAACTTGTGCTCAACCACGGGGTACGAAAACTAGAAAGAAAATGGAGGGAAATAGTCCAATTTGAATTCTATGCATAGTCGAATTATACTATAAGCTTAAACGAGTTGTACATTATTTTAGGAGGGAAAAGATATTCAAAAGTTTGCATTGAAACCTTGTACACATGCCTTATAGGTTTCTACATTTGTTTGTATAAAAAAAATTACATGTAATCGAGGTTTTGATATAAACGTTAACGTTTAAAGTCCGTTTTATAATAAAGTTTTGAATTGTACGTTAAATAGATAACGTATAGTAAAATGGAGTTTAAAACATATTACTTGACATATTATAACGTTTACTTGCTATAAACGTTAATGAAATTGGCATTGGTAGGTTGCGTGAGCACGTTTACTTTTGTAATGTAAGTTACGTTACATCATAGATGGAATAAAACAAAAATCTTTCCATGAAAATGGTTGCATCTAATTTAATAGATGGAAATTACACTGAGGAAAATTGCATCTAATTTAATAGATGGATAATTACATAGGGGAAAGTTGTAGGTTGTTACAGTCTCCCAACCTTAAAGAAATCTCGTCCTAAGATTTAGTTGGATGTTAAAGTGATATTTGGAAATAGATGTGGATATTTGGCACGAATTTAATCTTCATGTTCCCACGTGAATTCTGGTCCTCTTTTAAAGTTCCATCTTACTTTGACTATAGGGATACGACTTTGTCTTAGTTGCTTGAATTCTTGATCTATAATTTCTATTGGTTCTTCCACAAAGTTGAGTTTGTTATCAAGTTGAAGCTCTTTCATTGAAATGACGAGGGATTCGTCAGATAGGCATTTCTTTAGATTAGAAACATGGAAGATACTATGGAGATTACTGAGTTCTTCGGGAATTCAAGTTTATATGCCACTGGACCGACCCTATCAAGGATCTTAAATGGTCCAATGTACCAGGGGTTAAGCTTACCTAGTTTTCAAATTCGGATGACACCTTTCTGAGGTGACACTTTTAACATAACACGATCTCCAATTTGGAATTCCAAAGGCTTTCACCTTACATTGGTGTAACTCCTTTGTGGGTCTCTTGCAGCATGCAAGCGTTGTCGAATTTGTACTATCTTTTCGTTGGTTTTATGGATTATCTTTGGTCCCGTGAGTTGGACATCTCCAACTTTGGCCCAGCAGACAAGTGATCGACACTTTCGACCATAAAGTGCCTCGAATTGTGTTGCCTTAATACTGGCATGGTAACTGTTATTGTAAGAAAATTCTACCAGTGGTAAGTGTCTCTCCCATCCTTTTCCAAAATCTATAACACAGGCTCGAAGCATGTCTTCAAGTGTTTGGATGGTTCTTTCACTTTGTCCATTAGTCTCGGGATGATATGTCATACTCATGTCTAATTGAGTACCCAAAGCACTCTGCATTGACTGCCAGAATCTGGATGTAAAATGACTGTCATGATCCGATATGATGGATATCAGCACTCCATGTCGTGAAATTATTTCCTTTATATACAACCTTGTAAGGGTTTCTATACTATCTATCGCTTTGGTGGGGATGAAATGTGCTGATTTGGTAAGGCGGTCTACAATGACCCAAATTATGTCATGTCTACTTGATGTTTTGGGTAGCTTTGTAACAAAGTCCATTGTTATTCTTTCCCATTTCCATGTAGGTATCTATGGTTGTATTAGTAAGCCAGATGGCTTCTGACATTCTGCTTTAACTCTAGAGCATGTTAAACACTTGCCAACATACTCAGCGGTGATTGCCTTCATGTTAGGCCACCAATAGAGTTTCTTTAGATCCTGATACATCTTGTCAGAACCTGGGTAGATGGAATACTTTGATTTATGGGATTCATGCATGATTAAGTCCCTCAAATTACCAAAGAGTGGTAACCAACTTTGATTCTTGATACATCGGGTTTCACCAGGACGTACTTCAAATGCTTTTTCCATTCCTTATAGGTTCTCAGCTTTGATGTTCTCTTCTTTGATCGCCTCAGATTGGGCTTCGAGGATTTGTGATGGTAATTTTGGGTGAAGGGTCATGACTAATGCTCTAACTCGGAGTGGTTTGATTCTTTCCTTCCTGCTTAAGGCATCTGCTACAATATTTGCCTTTCCAGGATGGTAGCGAATCTTACAATCGTAATCTACGAGTAATTCTAACCAACGGCGTTGTCTCATGTTCAACTCTTTCTGATCAAGGATATGCTGAAGACTTTTATGATCAGTGAACACAGTACACTTTGTGCCATACAGATAGTGTCTCCAAATTTTAAGAGCAAACACAACTGCTTCTAATTCAAGGTCATGTGTGGTATAGTTCTCTTCATGAGGCTTAAGTTGTCAGGATGCATATGCAATAACTTTTTCTCTTTGCATTAACACCGCTCCCAAACCTTGGAGTGATGCATTACAGTAAACGACAACATCATTGTTTCCTTCTGGTAATGCTAAGATTGGAGCTTCACATTGGAAAGACAAAAAGAAGCAAAAACGATCAAAAACCGACAAGAAACGGAAAAAAAGACAAAGAGTCAAGAGCAAGACAAAGAAATCAGCCAGAAATCACAGCCGGATCAGCCCGACACAGTCAAACTCAGTCAAAGAAAGGAATAAAGGAAGTCAAAAGCCTAAGATAAAGTCAAAGGGCCATTATTGTCAAGTGTTCAAAGTCTAAAGAGCTTATTTGGAAGATTGAAGTATCAAGGACCAAGTTTGCCAAGTGTTGAAAGATGTTTTGTAAAGAAGAAATAGAAGAAAACAAGCACAAGGGGTGAAATTGCAATTTCACAAACTTCTTTATAACTAAAATAGGCGGGACAAAAAGACAAGGGCTATTCCTGCATATCTCCAAACTCGTTTTAAACTACAAAAAGGGCGGTGTAATTCACAAGGACCTATTGTGTCAATATCCCAAACATTCAAACAATAACCCGGCTTATTCGCAACTACCCAACCACCCTCAACAGCTTTTCCCGCCAAAAATCAATACAACCCAATCCCAAAATTTCCCACACCCCGCTCCCTTTTTCCTTATAAAACCGGTTCATACACTCTCCCCACTCACAATAAGACACGTGGCAGCAACCTATTGGCCATAACACCTCACTCTTATGATCCAACGGCCACAAATTCACCTTCAAAGGATCAAGGGCTGTGATTTAAAGGAATCCTCTAGAAATCCTTCCCTCTCTTCACCCCTCCTCTATAAATAGAAGGCTAGGACTTCATATTTCTGTTGTTAGATTTTATTTTTAAACATTTACTTTGTAATTTTTCCGTTTTAAGCAATTTAAGCTTTCATTTTAAGCACTTAAGCTTTAAGCTCTTGTAATCATTTCCTTTTAACTTGTACTCTTTTAATTCAGTAATAAAAGTCGATTTGCACATTTAATACTCTTTTATTTTTTCAATTATAAGTCGAATTTTTCAATAAGCTCTAAATAAGCTAGTGTGAGCTTATTACTTCTCATAAGCTCAATTTTAATCAAATTTTGTTGTTTAAGCTTTCCTTTACTCATTTTTACCTATTAAGTTGTATCTCATTCACCTCAAAACATGATCACTTGAATCTATTTGAGTTCAATTTTGAAGAAACAAGAAGAAATAAGCTCAAATTAAGCATAAGCCAGCTTATTGAGGTCTAGAGGCAAGGTGCCATTTAGGAACATTCATTCTTCTACTCTTGGATAGTTTGAATGTGAAGATTCTACAAAATCCAGGTTTACATTGCTACACTTCCTTTTAACCATTTCATAGCTTATTGCAAAACAGCTTATTCCTTTTGAATTTTTATGATTAATCCTGTATCATTTAGCTTAATGAGTTTATAGATGTTATTGCTTCAATGTTGTTTTAGTCCTAATCAATTTTAATCTTCTTTTCTAAAATTCTGTCATAGTAATAGGCTAAGCTTCATTGAGAAACTAGCTTATTTTCATAAATAAGCTAGGCTTCTCATAGCTTAATCAGCTCTAGTAATCCAACACAAATAGAAGTGGATAAAGAGTTTAGCTGTTTTAGCTTTTAAATAGCTTTTAAGTGCAATTAAGTTTGTCAGATTTAGTTTAAGGCAGTGTTTGGTTTAAGCTTTAATTGACTCTTAAAGTCAATTCTATTTTGTCAAAGTTTCTCAAATAGTTGAGTTAGGTTATTAAACTAGTATTAAATCAGTTTTTAGAAGTTAAAGTTAGTTTTATAAAAAAATAGGGAGTTAAAGATCATTGCCAGCACCAGGGCAGTTAAAGAGTAAGTCCTTTTAGAATTTGAATTCATTTTAAGCAATAAGAAGGTAACCATGAGTTAGTAAGCATTTGTGTACATGCATTGAGTTAGTTGAATCAACTTTAAGTGGAGAATTAACCTGTACAATTGCTATTTGCAAACTGCACCAGCAAGACACATTGCACCAGCAAGTGCACACTTCAATTTAGCATAATTTTTGCCACTTTTCCATTTGATTTTTCTCATTTCCTTGTAGAAGTTTTATAAAACCTTTTTCCTAAGTAGAACTCACTTTACTAGAGTAGCTTATTTTCAAAAAAATCAGCACCTAAGTTCCAATAATAAGCTTGTTAGCTTATTAAAAATAAGCTCAAAAACAATTTCCTCAAAACTTTGCATTTTTCATCTTCATTTTCTTTCTAAAATTGTTAAACACAGGTTATTATTAGTTTAGATTCTTTTAATACACATCTTAATCTTCAATAAGCAGCTTTTAGTTTCAGCTTTTATCAATTATTAAGCTCAAAATAAGCAAAAATCCTAAAAAGTTAGCAAACAAGCACTTTCTGTAAACAGCAACTTACAGCTTATTTTTCAGCTTATTGTTTTGTTAAAAGTTCATACTGCTTTTATTAAAGTTGTTAGGATTAAGCTAGACTACAACTTTGTAGTTTTAAGTTTTTGCTAATTCTCAAAATTTAATAAGCCAAAAATAAGCTCAAGCACAGGGTCTGTTTTGTTCTTTTCTCAAATTACAAGGTTACCCGTTTCTTCTTTAGTGTAAATTTTACAAAATTAGCCCGCCTACCCTTAACTTTCCTTTAGTTCAATTCCTACCCTGTCTTTCTTATACAAATAAAATAGTTTTATATTTTAGAATTTAGTTTAAATAAAATTAGGGTTTTAGTTTAATTGAACAAATTAGGTGTCAATTAGATCATAAAAATTAGGGCTTTTGGTGTCTTTAAATTTCTGCACCTTTGAAGTTTATAAAAATCAATTTTCCATATTTTTTCAGTTTAATTTGTATTTTCTAGGAATTAAAATAGATTTTAGTTAATTCATTTTTCTTAGAAAATTCATTAAAAATAGAAAAATAGTTGAAAAATTAAAATTCTTTTTGCATTAATTTTCATTTTAAATCTAGTATTTTTGAAAAATAAAAGAAAAATTTTAGTGTTAATTTTTAGAAAAAGTTTATTTTTGATAAATCATTAAATCTTAGAAAAATCATAAAAAATTCAAAAATACATAAAAAATTCTAATTCTTTTTCCTAAAATTTTCATTTTAAATTTGTGATTTTTAGGTATTAAATTTGTTAAAAGTTGTGCTTTAGTTTTTAAATTTCAGTTTTAGCTCGCGTTTATTACGTTTAGTGCATTTAAATTTCGTGCTAGTTAATTGTTTTTCAATTCTTGCTATTACATTTGTAGTGTAATCAACAAATCAAATATATTTTACTATTCTAAACTCGAATCCGAATCATTCCTAAATTCTCAATTCACGATTTCGTTGGGACACGACCCGAGGATAAGTACTTCCCGGATAAAAATATACAAATTGTGTTTTACTTTTGTGAGATTTCTACCTTATATTTCTCTTGGTTGAGAAGTATTTTGGAAAGGAATTCTTACGAGATTAATACTATATACGTATATAAATTTGACTACACCAACCAACCACCTCTCTAAGGCATGGAGAGGTGTATAAATACCCTAATAAGGCCGGCCATAGATGGGCTTACATGGGCTTTCCAT
>BQNB010131919.1:0-18709 GCA_026074375.1 Tanacetum coccineum | reverse complement strand
GAAGATGGTTATATTTATATGTTGAGATATATAGATGTAAATTGTGAATAGTGAATTGCGAACGGGTAAAAATATGAATTGTTGAAACTGTTGAACCGAACGGGTATGTGTTAAATCGTGGGAACCGTTGAATCGAACGAAATTGTGAATAGGTGATATATGTTGGATTGTGAGTCGAATTGTTGTTTATATATATATATTGTTGATAATTGAATCGAATAAGAATATGTGGTATTTGAATAGCACTTATATGACATTGAACAAATTGCATGATCGTTTTACAAGTTCGTTATAAAAAAAAGTGTTTGGATTATATATTTATTTTGTATGCGAAAACCATGAATTCTCACTAGGCCTTTGGCTGACCCAAAACTCTTTTAAAAATTTTTTGCAACCTAAATAAGCTTCTTTAGGAATCAAGAGATTAGTTGGGCTTGACTAAGAGTAGACGCTTCCGCTGATATAAGGTAAATTAGAGGGTTTAACGCTCCGAAAAGGCGGGGTGTTACAGTTGGTAATCAGAGCCATAGGTTTAAGTGAATTAGGTTTTAGAAACCTAGTCTTAAACCTAGATTGAGTATTTAAGCTGCGAAAATATTTGATATTTAGTGCCTTCTAGGTTCACTAAAGATAAGGAGTAATAGTTGTGTTTGGTTATGAATTAGATGCCTTTATATAGATAAATACCCAAATTAAAAAGTTGTCTTAATATATCTAGTAATAGTTAAATCCAATTGTCTTTAAGATATCTAATGGACTTCAATTAATATAGCAGAGAGAAATGGAAGGAAAGGGTTTTGGTGGTTCTAAGCAAACTCCAGCAAAGAACCCTGATGCGCCTGTTACTAAAGGGGAACTAGGTAATGAGATTAAGAGGATTATGTCAGAACACTTGCCCACTATTCTAGCTCAAAGTCAAGAAAACTTTAGGAAGGCAGAAGAAGCCAGGAAAGCTGCAGAAGATGCTGAGAAAAAGAAAAAGGTGAATGAAGAGGCTGAGAGGAGGAGAAAAGCGATGGAAGATAAGAGAGCTGCAGAGGAGCAAGAAAGGAAAAGAAATGCTGAACAAGCTAGGAAAAACGCAGAAGATGCTGAGAGACTAAGAATTGAAGAAGCAGAAAGACAAAGAAATACAGAAGCCCAGAGAGACGGATGTACCTACAAGGCCTTCTTAAATTGCAACCCGGCTGAATTTCATGGAGAAAGCGACCCGGTGATTGTCACCAACTGGTTAAAGGAGATAGAAGACATCTTTGAAATTAGTGAATGCTCAACTCGACAAAGGGTGAAGTATGCATCCCATTTGCTGAAAGGAGAGGCGCGACATTGGTGGGATATGATCAAGATAGCTCGTGGTGATGATGTTGCAAGTATTATGACATGGGAGGAGTTTGAAGACCTGGTCATGGAAAATTACTGTCCCCAAGGATTGATGGATAAGCTTGAAGAGGAATTTTTGAAACTACAACAAAATGATATGACAGTCCCGAAATACACGGCAAAGTTTAATGAAAAGGCAAGATTTGCGAAATACCAGGTAGCTACCGAGGAAAGAAAGATTAAACGATATATATGGGGTTTAAGAGCCGGGATTAGGGGTCCAGTTCAACAAGCACGACCCTCAACCTTTCAAGAAGCTGTGGAACTTGCCCTGATGGTTGAAAAGGAGAACAATCGTCAACTAGAAGAAGGAGGAGACAACAAAAGAAAGAGAGAGAACCGTGATGACGATATGAAAAAGGTCAAGATTAGTGGTGAGAAAACTGATAATGCAAGCGAGTATAAACCATGTGCGATATGCAAAAAGACGCATAGAGGGAAATGTTGGCATGAGGATTGCCGTAATTGTGGGAAATCGGGGCATGCAACAAAGGACTGTAAAGCTGATTGGGTTTGTTTTAGATGTAAAAAACCTGGGCATAAGATTGTTGATTGTCCTGAAAGGAACCCTCAAGAACCGCAAGAGAAAACAGGATATAGCGGTAATCGAGTGGAGTACAAGGATACTCAACCACGGAAGACAATGGGAAGAGTTTTTCAATTGACTGGTGAGAATGCTTGAGACACTTCGTAATAGCCATAAGATAATAAGGAAGCATGTGATGCTTAGTTTGAGATCTTTATTAGTGATTATGAATTTCGTACCTTTGAATTATTAAGTTTGGTTTATTTTTGATGAAACATTCACTTCTATGTTGGGTGCAAATGTTATTGTTAAATTTGGACTCGTAGTTGCATAATAAAGCTTAGAATATTTTAAATGAGCATGATGTTATGCCAAGGTACTCATGTATTCTTTAAGTTAAATTTCGTGGACGAAATTCTTTTTAGACGGGAAGATTGTAATGACCTAAAATCTTAAATGTTTGAATAGGATTGAATTTGGAATTTTCTAAATCTTTTGGGTTTGTGTGGGACAAGTATAGGTAATAAAAGGGGTAGAATCATAAACATGGTTGATAAGGATGAAATATAAAATCGTGTACAGGAGGTTACAGGTTTATAGCAAGAAGACTAGCCGACTTTGGAGTAAACATTGACTACAAACACTATAGTGGGCCTTAAACAATCACTATATAATTAAACCCTAGGACCACCAAATAAGGGGAACGTGTGTAAACATTGAGGGTTCAAGCTCCAACGTTTCAAGATTTGGAGGTTGATTTTATTAAGGTAATTTTAATTCCAGACTTTTGTATTTAAATATGTCATTAGAATCATGTAAATACTTAAAGGTCTATGGGTTGAGTTTCGATGATCTATAGCATATCTTCAGTTACCGTTTTGATTTCCAATTCGATTATGGTCTTATTTTCTTAATAGAACCTAGTTCTCTTGTCAAAACTATTTATGGTAAAAGTGTCACGTGATAGGAACCAAGGATACATAGATAAATTTTAATAAAAATAATACATGGAATAACTATATTATGCTAATATAACGAAATATTGTTTCTGCTACTTTATTAGTTTGAGCTTAAAAGCTAAAGGCACTGTGGTTAGTTGTTAAATATACAAAGAGTGAATGGATTAATGGGTTGACTTAATAAACATGGAGCAATTATGTTAAGTAAAATGAGGATGATCACATGTGTTTGGTATTAGCCGAATGTAAGAAAGAAAATGAATGAGTAACATGTTGTTTTAGTGTTATTTCTTTATTATTCGAAGCTAAGCACGTAATAATTACTATAGTTGTATATAATTGTTTTCATATCTTGGCATGAAACTGTGTTGTGTAATGATTGAATTAGAGTAGGTACCGAGTATACTAATGACTTATGTTGATACGTGGGAAACTTGTGTAACTAATCTTTATATCGTACGTATGATCAGGTCAATTGTTTAAACTAGTACAACTATGAATAAGGAAAAATAAATAACTCTATAATAGATGTTTGAAGTCCAACTTTGGTTTTAGAAAGGTTATCAAATTCGTCTAGGCAATCATCGACTATCGAACTAGGACTTTTATATAATGAAATAAGGTTTTTGCTAAGATCTTATCTTAATTGTAGGAGGCCTTGTTTAGCAAAGTAAACTTTCATTCCGAGCATTTTTCAGGTGAGTTTTTATGTGCTTTTAAATTGGGTTGCACGTTTTATTGATAAAGATACTATCATGCAAACAAGTTTTGAATGATCATTATTTGCTACAGTGTTCGTGGTGTGATAATATGTGAAAGTAGTGGAAGATGGTTATATTTCTATGTTGCGATATTTTAGATGTAAATGTGAATAGTGACTGCGATCGTGGTAAAAATATGAATTGTTGGAACGTTGGAACCGAACGCGGTTGGTATGTGTTAATCGTTGGAACCGTTGACGAACGGGTGTTAAAATTATGTAATTGTTGGAAACGTTGAACGATGACGGGGTAATATATGAATCGTTGGAACCGTTGAACCGAATACGGGTTCAAATATGAATTGTTTGAAACGTTGAAAACCGAAGGGTCTGTGTTACAATCTGGGAAACCGTGAAATTCGATACTAATTTGTAATTGTTGACATATGTTGGATTGTGAGGCGAATTGTTGTTTTTTATATATATATATATTGTTGATAATTGAATTCGAATATAGAATATGTGGTATTTGATAGCACTTATATTACATTGAACAAATTGCTATGATCGTTTTAACCAAGTGTCGTTATAAAAAAATAGTGTTTGGATTATCTATTTATTTTGTATGCGAAACCATAAATTTCACTAGACTTTTGGTGACCCGAAACTCTTTTAATTTTTTTGTTGTAACCCAGTAAGCTGTTTTAGATCTCAAGAGGATTAGTTGGGCTGACTAAGAGTAGGCGCTTCCGCTGATATAAGTAAAAAAGAGAGAGTTGAACTCTTGAAAAAGGCGGGGTGTTATACTTGGTGAAGATTAAAGTACTCATAAATAGGGCTAATATACTGAATCCCAACATTCTTGGTGTCGAACATTAGGTGTTAGGAAGGTAGGTTGTGGTTTTATTACGATGGGTCCTGAAACTGATTGTTCTAGGAAGTCAAAGTTGAGGACCGGGTCCTGAATACTAATGCGTGAGGAGCCGTATGACCATTTTCAACATCAATCAACAGTAGTTAATTCACACTTCTCACCCCTCAAAATTGCCTACGTGGTTGCCATTTTTTAATTGAAAACAAAATGTGAAAAACAATACAAGGTAAAGTCTGTGATCCATAAATTGCTAAATGAGCATAGGGAACATACAAAGAATGTGGATGTGATATGGTCATAAGAATAGGAAGATAGATTTCTCTTATTATGAAGGATAATGCGCACTGAAGCGTACACCTTTCTTTTTTTTATGGAAAACGCGGGCCTGAAGTGTTGTCAGCAGGGCCATTTGTCATTGAACGAGCGAGGCTAGGAACTGAGGTGAAAAACTCTTTTTTCAATAGTTCATCAGGTTGAATTCTTGAAGCACTGGTTTATGAGATATCCGACTTTTTGGCAACCAAACTTTGAGTATTTCCGTTTTAGGATTAAAAGATGTTACCCGTGCAATTAGGTTAAGAGAAGTACTTGCACGGACAGTAAGAGTTTGATAGCATTCATATGGCGTTATTGGATATCTTTATTTGAACCATTTGGGGGGTTCACTGTCAACCTTATCTTGTGGTATCCACCTAAGGACAAGATCAAGGAGTGTTTGGTGCACAGCAGAAGACTTCTTGGGAGAAAACCTTTGTTCTATAGAAATCTGCCTACCATGTTTCTGAGTATGACTCTTTGGTACAACGGGTTTGTTGTTGTTTCTAGTCTTAGGGGATTGAACCTTAGCATGAGAATTCACCTCTTTCAGGAATTTTGTAATACAATTACCATGATTTGCATTAAAGACACATTTATGACAAGTTATGCAAACAAAGTGTTTGGAGTCAGTAAAAGAACTAGAATTCCTAGAGTGATCTACTAGCGACACACCATTTAACATTCCACAACTACTCTTAGATACAGGCAAACTCCTAGATAATTGGTTGTTGCTCCTAGGATTTGGTTTGCTACCATTAGTAGTGTTTTGTAGACTAGTAGTATGCATCACACTAGGTTTTGAATTCCTATTTCTTTCTTGTGTCTTTTTCCTAACTTCCTCTAGATAGTGATTATGAGCCATATCATTTGAACCATACGGTTCTTCTTGACTATTCCTATCTGAGCCAGGTGCAATCACGTGATGAGGTTTTGCAAGCACATATTCTCGAACTTTAGGCAAATAATGAGGAGTGACTGGTTTTGACAAAACGTTATTCACATCAACTTGGGAGGCAAACCGTGGTTTTGAAATGTTAGGTCGTTCAGATTTAAACGCATTAGGTTGTCTAACAACTGATTGGTTTCTGGGTGGTTGTAAAACCGGTTTCCCCAAGATTGATGGTTTTGCAAACTTAGTATCCACGCTATTTCCTTTTAACTTTCTTAATTCATTTTTTAATGCTGCATTTGCAAAAACCTTTTCCTGAATCTGAGCTTTTAAATCAGCATTTTCGACAGACTTTTGATTAATTTGAGAAATTAAAGAGTCACTAATGTCTTTATTCTGAACGCGTGTCTTCTTAATTGAATCATAAAGTTCTTTGTAAGTCTGTTTCAAATGCTCATTTTCTTTATGTAGTTGCTCATTTGCTGCAAGTAATTTAGCCACACTGTGTTCTAATTCGATGTTAATAGTCTCAATTACATCTATATCATTTTTAACTTTGGCTTCATTACTTGCTTCCTTCACACTTTTGATTTGATTCTTCAAGTTGCAAATTAGTGTGGTTTTGGCCTGTAGCTGAGCTTTCAAATCATTTATCTCAAAAAATTCACAAAACTCAGGAGCATCCTGGTTCTTACATGGTTTGTTACTTTGAAAACTTTCTTCCTTTTGTTGTATTGAAATTTCAAGTGAAATACAATGTTTTTCAAGTAATAAAAACCTGCGTGAAAGTTCATTATACGTTTCTTTTTCAATCATTTCTTTTGATCTGACAAGCTCAGCTTTAAGCAAAGGACTTTTTACTTTATATTGTTCAGCATCTTGGTCAATCTCTCCTCCCCTATGACACATATTTGTTGAATCAGGAGTGGTATTGCTATCAACCTTTTCCAACAGATATGTGTCATATATGGGTTCAGATTGCTCAGTATGCTGTTGTTCATTAGCAAGGACATTATGTTGAGCAGTCAATTGTACCTCAGCAAATGGCACTTGGTCATTTACTGGTCTGATATCTGCATCCACCGCATGTGTGATATAAGTCCCTGAACTGCTGCTTGTAATATGCTCATCTGACTTTGTCCCACCGCATTCTGTAACAACTAAACTAGCATCCAATGCTTTACTCGAAACAACCTTACTCTCTCTTGACTGCATCTGTCTTTCATTCATCCTTCTATCATACTGTCTTTTATGACGTGTTCTTTCAGCAAGAGACTTCTTAACATTACCCATGTGTAGGAGTAGTGTTTCTCTAAACTGTTTAACTTCGATTCCAGTGTATTCAGCAAAATACTTTTCTGTCATTTGACTGTCATAATCCCAAGTGAATTGCGAGTCGATGAACATCTGAAATTGTTTGTTGATCACGCAAAAGGCAGCCATAGATCTATCTCCTTGAAATTCATCTTTGTCAAGTTGCTTTTCTAGTTGATCCAAGTTTAGTAACATTATGCCTGTGAAAGTCTGAACATCTTGTTCAAAGAGTGTCGCAAATGCCCGTTCGAAACATCCATTGATTTTTAAATCATTGTATGAAAGAACCTGGAGATGTGATTGAAGTAGTCGAAAAGATTTCATGCAACTTTCCTTTGCTTTGTGTTGCATTTGTTGCAATTGATACAACTCTCTCTCTTGTGAATTTGAATTCAAAGATTCCATTGAAATACGATGTGTGAAATAATTAAGGATCTTAAGTAGATAAAGTGAATTTTGTTGTGGTTTGAGAATGGAAATCTAGTTCACGGGATTTTACAAGTCTTGATTAAACCGAGAAAACACGTGAGTAATTCGCGGGATTTTACTAAATCAAGAAAAACCGTGAAAATAGAATTGTTGTTTGAGAAATCGTTATTGTTGTTGAAGAACTTGAACTTTTGATAACGATTACGATCACGTATTTTACAAATCTATGACTTAAACCCGACAAAAGAATAAAAAATCTTTTACGGGATTGTATCTAAATCAAAGAAGAACTATGAAATAAAGAATTAATTGTGTGTTGGGTGAAATTCGTTATCGTATTTGAAGTATTGGAACTTTTGTTAACGTTTTGTTGAGCTAAAAGGACTAACGGTGAAAACTATTATTAAACGAAAGGTTTAAATAAAAAAATTGAAAGTAAAAGGTTAAAAGTGAAAAAGTTGAAAGGGCAAAGGGCTCTAATTAATCTTGCTTTATAGCAAAGGGTTAATAGTAAATTATTTAAAACCTAAAGGTTAAAAATGAAAACTGTTGAGAAGTCAAGGGGCTGAATTTGTAAATTTCAAATTATATTAATAAAATCTAACGTGTTCCCACCATTTTTCATTTCTTCTTCGTTTGAAAAATTAGAAAAATAATAACGTTTGATAATATAATCTCGTTGAGTCGTACGGTTATCGTCGGTTCAATGTGAATATACCACGAAGATCGAAACGAGTACACGATCGTAATGGTATAGGTTATAAGTCTCGTAGTTAAACGTCACGCGAAACCGAAAAACTCGAAATTACACGAATCGAGCTAGTTTAACCATGTTATGCTTATTTATAAATCGTTTATGTTTTAGTATGTGACTTAAGCCCTTGAGAGTTAATGGTCCAAAGTTGGTCAATGAAAAGCAAATCTCAAAGAAGAACGATCGTCAAATCTCAATAGACAAAACGCAGTCTTTTAGACAAAACGCAATGACTTCTAGACAAAACGCAAGAATTGTTGAGATTTATGCAGCATAACGTTTAGATTTATTATGATAAAGGGTCTTCAATATACCTAAACGCAGTGGCAAAACGCAAAGTGAGGTAAAACGCAAGCCTGTGGGTTTTGTCTCTTTGCAATACAAACAAAACGTCCTTGTCCTTGTAGCTGTTAAATCACGTGAGACTTACAGGACCACACAAGAAATAAGCTAACCAACAAGCATGAATAAGCTTAAACTAAAGATAACCAAAATAAGCTGCGTTAAAAAAACATGAAATAAGCTGGGTACCCACGCATTAAGCCACGAAAAGAGTCACGAAAATAAGTGTTTGATGTCATAAAATTTGTTTTAGACCAAAAATTTTATAGCCGCAAGTAAGTTTCACCACGCTATAGCAGATTATACCAAGATAGATATAAGCCCAAAAATCATATAAGACCAAAAGAACATATGACATAAGCCTAATAAATAATCTGATTTAGACCACCTTGTAAGCTATAAAACCGTTTCACTATTAATCTATACAACTTGACACTAAAATAAACAAAGCTTTTTAAACTAATCGAACAAAAAAAAAATGCCGAATACAAATAAGCTACTAGAGTACTAGAAGAAATAACCTGATAAATGAAAAACTTAAGTCGTGGCTTACTAATTTCTTGTTGAACAAATATTCTGACACATAAAAGCCCAAATGGGACTTTCAACAGAAACTGTTTTTGAAGCCCAAATGAAAAAATAAGCCACGAATAGAAAGAGAAAAAAAATTGAGCAGACCAAATAAGCTAAATACCACATCACAGAAAAAAGCAGGCAAAGACAATCAATTTCATTAAAACTGGCAAGACACATTTACACTAAATCATGCCTATGAACAACGTAAGTGACCTACTGCATTATAGTTCATTTTCTACCACATCAAAGACAAAAATAGGCAAGCAAAATCAATTTCGTTAAATTATCGTCGTTAAAAAAAAAATCAATTTTGTTAAAAACGGCAAGCCACGTTTACACTAAATCATGCCTATGAACAACGTAAGTAACCTACTGCATTACAGTTCATTTCCTACCACATCAAAGACAAAAGTAGGAAAGCAAAATCAATTTCGTTAAAAACGGCAAGCCAAATTTACGCTAACTCGTGCATATGAACAACGTAAGTAACCTACTGCATTACAATTCATTTCCTACCACATCAGAGACAAAAGCAAGAAAACACAATCAATTTCGTTAAAAACGGCAAGCCATATTTACACTAAATCATGCATATGAACAACGTAAGTAACCTACTGCATTACAGTTCATTTCCTACCACATCACAGACAAAAGCAAGAAAACACAATCAATTTTGTTAAAAACGACAAACCACATTTACACTAAATAATTCCTATGAACAACGTAAGTAAACTAGTGCATTACAATTCATGACCTACGACATCAGAGACAAAAGCAGGCAAAGACAATCAATTTCATTTAAACCGGCAAGCCACATTTACACTAAATCATGCCTATGAACAAAGTAACCTACTGCATTACAGTTTATTTTCTACCACATTAAAGACAAAAGTAGGCAAGCAAAATCAATGTCGTAAAAAACGGCAAGCCAGGTTTACACTAAATCATGCCTATAAACAACGTAAGTAACCTACTGCATTACAGTTCATTTCCTACCACATCAAAGACAAAAGTTGGAAAGCAAAATCAATTTCGTTAAAAAAAACAAGCCAAATTTGCGCTAACTCGTGCATATGAACAACGTAAGTAACCTACTGCATTACAATTCATTTCCTACCACATCAGAGACAAAATCAAGAAAACACAATCAATTTCGTTAAAAACAGCAAGCCATATTTACACTAAATCATCCATATGAACAACGTAAGTAACCTACTGCATTATAGTTCATTTCCTACCACATCACAGACAAAAGCAAGAAAACACAATCAATTTCATTAAAAACGTCAAACCATATTTACACTAAACAATTCCTATGAACAACATAAGTAAACTAATGCATTACAATTCATGACCTACCACATCACAGATAAAAGCAGAGAAAGACAATCAATTTCATTAAAATCGGCAAGCCACATTTACACTAAATCATGCCTATGAACAACGTAAGTAACCTACTACATTATAATTTATTTTCTACCACATCAAAGACAAAAGTAGGCAAGCAAAATCAATTTCTTTAAAAATGGCAAGCCAAATTTACACTAAATCATGCATATGAACAACGTAAGTAACCTACTGCATTACAGTTCATTTCCTACCACATCAAAGACAAAAGTAGGAAAGCAAAATCAATTTCGTTAAAAACGGCAAGCCAAATTTACGCTAACTCGTGCATATGAACAACGTAAGTAACCTACTGCATTACAATTCATTTCCTACCACATCAGAGACAAAAGCAAGAAAACACAATCAATTTCGTTAAAAACGGCAAGCCATATTTACACTAAATCATGCATATGAACAACGTAAGTAACCTACTGCATTACAGTTCATTTCCTACCACATCACAGACAAAAGCAAGAAAACACAATCAATTTCGTTAAAAACGGCAAACCACATTTACACTAAATAATTCCGCACATTAGTGGTATTATCGATGTCATAAAAAAAGAGGTATACAACAACAATAAGTTCATCAGATTCGTTGCAGGCGGGTTGGTTAACAAGTATCACATTGTAATTCATCAATACATGCTGTTATGAACAACGTAAGTAACCTATTGCATTATAGTTCATTTCCTACCACATTAAATACAAAAGTAGGAACAAAATCAATTTCGTTAAAAACGACAAGCCAGGTTTACACTAAATCATGCCTATGAACAACGTAAGTAACCTACTGCATTACAGTTCATTACCTACCACATCAAAGACAAAAGTAGGAAAGAAAAATCAATTTCGTTAAAAACGGCAAGCCAAATTTACGCTAACTCGTGCATATGAACAACGTAAGTTACCTACTGCATTACAGTTCATTTCCTACCACATCAGAGACAAAAACAAGAAAACACAATAAATTTCGTTAAAAACGGCAAGCCATATTTACACTAAATCATGCATATGAACAACGTAAATAACCTAGCGCATTACAATTTATTTCTTACCACATCACAGACAAAAGCAAGAAAACACAATCAATTTCGTTAAAAACAACAAACAACATTTCCACTAAACAATTCCTATAAACAACGTAAGTAAACTAGTGCATTACAATTCATGACCTACCACATCACAGACAAAAACAGGCAAAGACAATCAATTTCATTAAAATCGGCAAGCCAAATTTACACTAAATCATGCCTATGAACAATGTAAGTAACCTACTGAATTACAGTTCTTTTTCTACCACATCAAAGACAAAAGTAGGCTAGCCAAATCAATTTCGTTAAAAACGGCAAGCTACGTTTACTCTAAATCATGCCTATGAACAACGTAAGTAACCTACTACATTACAATTCATTTCTTACCACATTAAAGATAAAAGGAGGCAAGAAAAATCAATTTCGTTAAAACCGATAAGCCATATTTACACTAAATCATTCCTATGAACAACGTAAACCTACCGCATTACAATTCATATCCTACCACATCAAAGACAAAAGCACGTAAGCAAATTCAATTTCTTTAAAAACGGCAAGCCACGCTTACACTAAATCATTTCTATGAACAACGTAAGTAATCTACTACATTACAACTCATTTTCTACCGCATCACAAACAAAAGCAAGCAAACACAATCAATTTTGTTAAAACAACAAGCCACATTTACACTAAATCATGACTATGAACAACGTAAGTAAGCTACTGCATTACAGTTTATTTCGTACCACATCACAGTTATAAAGTCTAGTTAAGGCATTTTATCAAACACATTTTATGCAACTTTCTTAAACATCTTTTGCATCATATTTGTTTTTACATTTTGTTCCAGATCTAGAAGAAAACATACACATACACACACAAATCAATAGATTTGAATGTCCACTTCATCATATTCAAAAAACAAACTTAAATTGATAAAAAAACAAGATCTTAGCAAACTAAAACTACCAAAAAGATGCAGTTTCAAAATTAGAGTTCATAAATAAACTTATGAGGCCATTTACAATGCGCTGGATTTGAGTTGTAACCATTCGATTGTGACTCAAAGGTAAGACGTGGTAGAAGAATTTAACGATTTGATTATGATGAGATGAAGGAGTAGTGATTCGATTAGAGAGAAATATGATGTAGATGTGTGTGAAATTTTAGAGAGAGAAAGTGTGAATTTTTAGAGAGAAAGAGTGCGATCGAGATATGGTTCTGAGAAAGAGAAGACGTGTTTTCTGTAATGTTATAGATTTGCCACTAAAGTTCTTATTATTTACAAGTATGCCACCGCCAGTTTTGATCTCACAAGATTTGATCCAATGGCTAGGATCTTATCTTACCAATTTTATTATAAATATTTTTTTATTATAACTCTACCCTATATATATATATGAAAACCACAGGGACGGTTTTTGCAACTTCCTCAAATATTTTTATAAATTTTGTTTAAAAAATAAATGTAAACTCAATAACAAATTCAAAGAGGAAGAACATAATGACTAACGATGCAAGCGATCGTTAGCTAAATGGACTAACGTTGTCACATAATAACTAACGGTACAAACGTTTTGTTCAAGTTGAAATAAAATTTGAATGTAAGTTGGTGGTATTGATAATGAAAAAGTAAGTTGTTCATTACGGTAAATTTTGGAAAGTACAGAATTTGTTCAATCATTTTGAGTTACCAACCAGTAACACTTTAAAAAAAGACACATTTTCTAAACAGTAGAAAAAAAGAAATAACCCCTAAGGCTAGAAGATGCACAAGCAAGAAAGGCGGACTATCGACTATGCTCCAAAAAACATATCTCTTAAGAAAAAGAATTAATATTTTATTTCTTTTATGCGTATCATGTAGTGGGTATGTGTGTATTAAAAGTATTTTTAAATGATAAAAATGAGAAAAAGATTAATAGAATAAAAAGAATAAAAAGAATGTGCTACGATAGTTGAGAGAAAGTAGAAAAGAAAAAGTTTATGGGAGAGATCAAACTCATGTAAAGCTGATGGCGAGAGAAAACCATTCACCACACCCATCACACTGACACAATATCAAAATATGATGACAGTTTTAAAATTTCATTTTATTAAACGATTCAAATCACTTAGAGTTGATTACGGGAGGATTCAGAACTTTAAGTCAACGGATGCACAATTTTTTTATTATGACACAAAATTTCAGCATTAGATTTATTTCGTAAAAATCGTGATTTTTAATGTAAATTTACATTATGCGATAAACATCATTCATTGTTGGAAATTCAGTTTAATTGTGGGTTCAGTTCATACCGGGTAATGAGACTCGAGGTACAGAGTATACTCCCATAGGTCACTGACTCTGATAGTGGTAAAAATGAATTCAAGTCGCTGATGAAGTACAATGAGTGTAACTTTGAACTGAATGGTATTCATTAGTCTGATAGCTTCAGCTTTGTACCCTCTGAGTAGTAAACTGAATGACATTATTAGTGAGTGATCCATCAGAGGACTTATCCTCATCTGGCTAACTCATCAGTGAGTTTTTCAGTTTGAACACTTCAGCTTGTATGCTCCTCAGTGAGCTAGCTGATGAGTGTTCATGACACTGAAGGTATGACTTCGCTGGAATGAATTCAGATACCTGTAACGGCTTTGACCTATTCAAGTAACAATTATGACTGCATTAATGACCACGTTTAATTGGTCGTGTAACCACTAAATCCCTACTATTATGGAGGCTAATTATGTGGTGATTAATGGGCCGTTAATCACTCATAATTCCATTGACTAGGGTTTGAGTGATCTCTACTATAAATAGAGATCATAACACCTGCATGAGAGAGACACATAAAACCTAAACACTCGGACGCGCAAGGATTGTTGATTTGTGCCTAATTCAACAACATACATTTATCCCAAGTAGATATTCGTGATACCCAGGCAATAGGGTCGAATAGTTTACTTTGGAAAGTGATAACACGATTCCAAATGATATCCGGTAACCATTCATGGGTAATTAGCTAGGCATTGATTATCTTCACCCTATTCTGGGCTGATCTAACAACCAACAATCAAAGTAAACTATTTTGTGATAATCAATGACGGTTGTAATGAAGCACATGGTGGCTAACTTCTCTAAACTAGACAAGTTTGAAGGGGTTGATTTCAGAAGATGGAAAAAGAAGATGCACTTTCTTCTTTCTACCATGAGTGTGGTGTATGTCCTGAACACACTAATTTCTGATGATGGGGATGATGCAACAGTAGAGCAGATTAGGAAAAGGAACAAATAGGAGAATGATGACTATGTTTGTAAAGGTTTAATCCTCAATGGTATGTCTGATTCCTTATTTGATATTTACCAAAATGTTGAATCTAGAAGAGAACTATGTGATTCCTCGAAGGCCAAATATATGGTTGAGGATGCATCAAGTAAAAAGTTCCTTGTAAGTAAGTTCACAAATCACAAAATGACTGATTCAAGACCAGTTATAGAACAATACAATGAACTTCTTGGTATACTTGGAAGATTTACATAACATAAAATAAACATGGATGAGGATATTCGGGTCTCTTGTATCATTGACAAACTTCCTCCTTCTTGGAAAGATTTCAAGCACACCTTAAAACATAAGAAGGAAGAATCAACTCTTGTTGAGTTGGGCAGTCATATACGCATTGAGGAGTCCCCCATGGTGCAAGATAGTGACAAGCCAAAGGGCAACAATGTTGCTGGTCCTTCAGTTGTCAATATGGTGGAGAATAACAACCCCATCAGGTACAATGATAATAAGGGTAAATGCAATCATCAGGACACCAAAACTGATCCTAACAAGAGGTCTAATGTGACTTGTTGAAAGTGTGGGAAACCTAGACAGTTGAAAAAGGATTGAAAAGGTGGAAAAGTTGGTAACAAAGCCAATGGTTCAGGAACAAATGGTTCAGTGAATGGTTCTTCCAACTCACCGAAAGGTTAGAATATGTTTAATAAATCTCTTCAGATTTATTATGTTATATATGTATCTGAAGCTTATTTTGTGCAAGATGATGATGTTGTGTGGTAGGTTGACTCAGGAGAAACAGTTCATGTGTGTAAAGATAGATGCTGGTTCAAGACTTATGAGTCACTCAATGATTGATCTATTCTTCACATGGAAAATGAGTCAACAGTCTTGGTGCATGGATGTGGTTGTGTAGATCTTAGATTTAGTTCTGGAAAGATTGTCTCCTTGTTTAATGTTTTGAATGTTCCTAATATTAGGAAGCATTTGGTTTCAAGTAGTATTTTGTATAATTGTGGTTATAAACAAGTGATTGAATCTAATAAATTTGTTTTATCCAAACATGGTGTGTTTATTGGTTTTAGTTATTTGTCCCTGATCAAAAGATTCAAGACTAATAGGGTAGGTGAGTACATGGATACTCTGTATTTTCAGTATGTTGGTATTTTATATGAAACGATTGCTCCCTATACTCCACAACAAAATGGTATATCTAAAAGAAAAAATAAAGTACTGAAAGAAATGGTTAACTCCATGTTGTCCTACTTAGGACTGAGTTAAGGGTTCTGGGGTGAAGCTATATTAACAGCCTGCTATTTATTAAATAGGGTTCCCAATAGAAGGAAGAAGATAACCCCTGATAGACTCTGGACTAAAAAAGAAATCCAACCTGAACTACCTCAAGGATTAGGGTTGTAGGGCTGTTGTAAGACTCTCTGATCCAAAGCTAAAAACTTTGGGTGAAAGACGCATTAAATGCATCTTTGTTGGATATGTTGAGCATTACAAGGCTTTTAGGTTCTATGTTATTGGACCTAATGAATCAGTTTCAATTAACTCAATAATTGAATCAAAGGATGCTATCTTTGATGAGAATAAATTCTCATCAGTCCTTAGACCAAGTCAGAGGTCCCTGATAAAAGGAACTAAAGACATTGGTGGTTCAGTGGTCCTTGAAGAGGTTGTAGTTCAACAACCTGAACCTGAGCTTAGAAAAAGAAAAAGGAATAGGACTCTAAAGAATTTTGGACCTGAATTTAAATTATACTTAATTGAAGGAACAAGAGATGAGGTCTCTGACTAATACTCCTATTGATTTAATGTTGAGGATGACCCCAAGACATTTGATGAAGCAATGAAGTCTTAGGATGTTACTTTCTAGAAAGAAGCAACTGATGATGAGATGAATTCCATCATGGGCAACAACACTTGGATGTTGGCTAATCTACCTTCAGGTTGCAAACCTCTTGGTTGTAAATGGATCTTCAAAAGAAAACTGAAAGTAAATGGAACTATTGAAAAGTTCAAGGCAAGGCTGGTCATTTAGGACTTGAGACAAAAGTCAAGGATAGACTACTTTGATACTTATGTTTTAGTGGCATGCATCAGTATCATAAGACTATTGATTGCCTTGGCATCAATTCACAATCTGATTATTCATCAGATGGATGTGAATACAACATTCTTGAATGGTGAAATGGATGAAGAAGTCTATATGAACCAACCTCAGGGCTTCATCATGCTTAGCAATGAAAACAAGGTTTGCAAACTAATTAAATCTTTATATGGACTGAAGCAGGCACCTAAGCAATTGCATCAAAATTTTGATGAAGCGGTTTTGTCTAGTGGTTATTTATTTAAGGAAGCTGACAAATGTGTATATAGCAAATTTGATGAATCTAGTAAAGGAGTCATCATTTGTCTATATCTTGATGACATGCTGATCTTTGACACTAACCAAGTTCAGGCTGACCTGATGTAACCTTTGCCAATTTTCCAGACTTAAAATGTACTATTTAGTCCTTTGATTTGGTATCTTTTGTTATTTCTGTCAGATCAGTTACCGCGCTAACGGTAGTCAATCTATAATTTATTAATTTAATAGTTTACTTTATGCTTGAATTATTTCTTTTTTTAAAGGTTTACATCTTTATTTAATCACTTACCGGGAGATTTATCTCGCATTTAGCTTAAAACGTCAAACAACGCGTCCCGACACGTCAAATTATTGTCCATACTAAATTAAAACATTTTTAACTATGAATTTATTTCTTTTGATATTTTTAAAACTATAAAACTTATTTATAATGCTTACTTAAAAACGTGAACCTTCAGATTACGTTTACTTACAAACTAAGCACAATACAAATCCCGAAAAGAGTCCAAAAATCACAATAGGATTCCTCCCCTTGGATCCCATTTGACCGGCCCCTTAGGAGACATACTAGCACAAAGTTTGGATCCCATTTAGACCTTGTAACTTGTCCATTTCCTTCATTTTAAACACACACACTAAAAAACCAAAAACACGAATAAAAAAACTCTCTCTTTTTCCCTTCTCCTCCTTAGGACGGACGAACACAAACACACACCAAAACCATACATTTTTCATCTTGTTTCAAAAACATGGAAGCTTGGATATACTTGGGTTAAGTTCTAGTGATCGTTTGGGTAAATAAATAACGTTTGGGTTGTTTGATTAGCTTTAATCTCCTTCTAAAACCCTCATTTCTGTAAGTAATCATTTTTAATAATATTTGTATTTTTGTTAATCTTATGTTACATAATCACTAGTTGTACACTCATTTTTGATAAATCGAAAGTTAAAAGTTATAAAAGTGTTAAAAGTATGCGTTTGGTTCGAATGAGATAAAAAGAAATATTGGATAAAGTATCATTGTAATATTATGTAACACCCCCAAAATCAGGTCGCAGCGGAATGGTAACATTGGGGTGCTACGTCAAAGTACAAAAATCAAGATATAGAAAACGACCTTAAATGGACGTTAAAAATAAGATTCATTCAATGTCATTACAAAAGATCAGAGTTTTCACGTTAGGTCCCATAGTTTTGATAAAAAGACATTAAGATTTTATAAGACAAAAGTTTCATTGAATTTAAGAAATCAGAATCCCTCCAATAGATATCCGTCACGGCTCCCATCCAAGCTTATGCCTCAGCACCTGAGATTAAAACATGCTAAAACGTCAACAAAATTGTTGAGTGAATTCATAGGTTTATCAGGAAATAGCGTGGACCACAAGATTTAAGTAATAGTAGACTATGAAACACATTCAATAGTCCAACACTTTGTATTATTGCCCTAAGCTCATGACATCGAACCTTAACGTAATAAACGGTAATCAAACCAGTACTCGAGGTCATGTAGTGACGTATGAGGAGCTAGGACACTTTAAATCGTAAATCCAACAACTCGTCGATACGCCACCCCGAA
>BQNB010131918.1:0-18709 GCA_026074375.1 Tanacetum coccineum | reverse complement strand
GACGAATGCAAAGTAAAAATAAAGAAAAACTTTCTAGTTCTCCCCCTCGGTGTATGCTCCCCCTTATTTTGGGCACCAAAGAATCGAGCTATAGAGGCATGCTACAAAATAAAGTTAGTAGACAAGCAAATATATATAGCAACAACACATGCATATATATAAGCAATAAACAACCACCAATCATCACAACATAACAATTAATAATGTTAATTCCATTATAAAGGAGATAACATAAAACTAGGCATTTAGCCACAACAAACTAAAAAGACTATAACTAGACTTAAAATAAACTAGAAAAAGAAAAGACAATTAAAAAATTCTTAGTCTTGGGATAAAATATTAATTTTCTCATATAATCTGTAGGGTGAGAAGAAACACCAAGGTGTTTAGTGCGGAAATTATGGTGGGTTAGATAAAGATCTAAGGTGGTGTCAGATGTAGGAGAACATATAGTTGACCTGATTCCGAAGCATGTGGATTTCATGCCTAGTGGTACTATAACATTGAGAAAATATGTTGTGAAGGTGAGGCATGTCATTTGGATGTATGAAATCCAAGATGTTGTTTGAGTGTTTTCTAGTTGAGGTGCATTGTTGTTGATGTTAACAAACAATGGAGTTGGAGGTTGTGGATGTTCAAATCTAGGTGGTGGATGTGAGAAATAAGGTGGTGGCTGATGCTCAAATCCGGGATGAGGGTGTGAGATACATGGTGGTAGTATAGGATTTGAAGGGCCCAGTATCCAATTATCCATGGTTGACACATATGGGTCATGAGGTGATAAAATTTGTGGTGGAAGTTCTTAAGGTTTAAACTTTATTGGGATGACAAATTTTAGTTTAGGTGGAGGAGCAACATGTGTTTGTGTTGGTGACTCACTTGGAGATGATGATGAGTTTTGATAGGTACTTCTACTAGAGGTGGATTTTGATGGTGCATTTGGTGGTGAAAGGGATTTATTTCTTGGAGGTGGATATGGTGTTCTTTCATTTTGGTGTTGCTCACTTGAGGATTCAAGGTTAACATATGTAAAAGACTTGACACTCATTCTTGTGGTTTTTCTTTTGAAGTTGGGTGAATTTGTTTTGGATGAACTAGTCATGGTGATGAACTAGTGAGGTGTGTGAGAGAAAGTTGCAAGAAATATGATGAAATTTGATGTTGAGGGTGATGAATATATGGTGGAAGTGGTGAAGTGTTTTGTTTAATGGTTCTTGGATTATATGGAAGGCATGATATATTCTAAGGTTTAAAATCTCACATAGGATCATATAGCATGATTATAAGATAAAGTAGAAAAAAAAATTAAAAATCAAGAAAATTCAAATTTTGGCGCCTGGCCTGGTGACTCACAGATCTACCATAACAATGGACGGATCTACCTATGGTGGATCCGTGGTACACAGAAATATGACTAGAATATGTTTTTACATCCAAAACTCAAACCAAATAGCATGCAAACATCATAATTCATAACTTGAACATAGATAAGTCAACATACATAATCCAATAATCTAGCAAGTTATCATGTTAATATAACAGTCATAAATTAGTAGCAAACCAGCATAGAAAACTAAAACATACATTCATTCAATCATTTTTGATTCTTCAAGTACTTGGTGATGGTGTCAAAGTAGCGGTTCAAGCACTTAAACATCCCTCTCTTCTCCTTTTGTTTATCGGTCAAGTCCTCATTATCATATAGTTCCTCGTAGACTTCTAAGAATGATGGTTCTTCATTTTCATCGAATGATGAAGAGGAATAAGATGATGAGGGAGGATCCGCTCTTTTTCCTTTGTCTTTAATAGTTTTCCTTAAAATATCCAAGGGATTCATTACACGTTCATGATACGTGAAACTACCAAATGGGACAATGGATTGAGGGTTGGATTAGAGGATGTGTTTGAAGAGTCTTGTCAAGAGCATAACATAAGGCATGGGACCATAGCTATTTTTCTTGAAGTCCTCTATTCGAAGAAGAATCATGGCAATGAGATTAAATTTCTTCTTTATTTTGAGGTAGTAGAGCATGTATGCGGTGCATCTATTGACATGATCCTTATTACCTAGAACACTAAACACATTCTCTCGTATGAAGAGTTCATACCCTTTTACCTTCGGACGAAGGTCATCATGATAGAGTGTATTCGGATCTCTTTAAAGTTTAAGATTGGTAGTTCTTGGAATATTGATAGCTTGCCTGACAAGCTCAGGTTCAGGACTAAAGAAGCGGTTATTGAAGTGAATGTTGAGAGAGTTTAAAGACCACTCATGGGTGTAAAAGATAGAGCTTCCGGATGGATGTTAAAAATCCGTGAGAGTATGGAGAGGCTTAGTTGAAAAATGTAGGTGTGAAGCTTGAATTTAATGTAGGGATAGTCGTCCACACTTCTTTTGACTTCAAGGTAGTGGTAAAATTCAATTACAAAACGTGGACATATAGGTTCATCAAGTGTTAGAAAGGATTCAAGCCTATTGCTTGAAAAGGAGCTAGCATATTGTTTTGTTCAATAAAGGATGGAGTAACGAATCTTCCTTCATGGAAGAGACGGTCCTCTAGAATACGGTAAGATTCCCTAATGTAATCACCCATATGTTTTAAGCGGTGAATTTAGGGTTTATATACTTTAGTACATTTGTAGTCTTCTTGATTTGATAGTGGCATGATTTCACCTATAAAAAGGAATTTATACGACTCAATTATCGAAACGACATGTATTCATGATCACCTAAGTGTGTATCTATATGAAAACAATGTAAAGGTGCAGTTTGCTTGACTCGACCAAAAATAAAAATAATAATACTATTAAGTAAACCTTAACGCACTCCTAAGTTTAATATTGCTCTAGTCAAATGGAACGACAATGCACATTACTTGTGGACTTCGTATGAACATTCATGAGATCAGATGCATGATAAAAATGTTTTTACGTTGTATTAACAATGAAGTTAACCAATACTGGTTTTGAAAACACCTAGACGTGAGAATTTTGTTTAAAAGACATAATTTAGGGTTTTGTCGAAATTTGATTTTTACTAACCTAGTCAATTATGCAATCCTACTATCTATAGGAAGCAAAAAAGTTATACATTACTATAATCTAGTCTAAATTGTACATAAATCATGTGAAAAATCAAAACCCCCAAATTATTTTATTTAGTGTAAAATTGAAGCCCTGGACTCATAATCAAGAGAAAATAGGATGAAATCACTTACAAATTTGTTTAGTGTTGATGATTTGTTGTTGATCTTTGTGTTTTACGCTTCTAATTGTTGAAATTTAATGATTTTGGATTAGGGTTTGTTTGTGTCGTTCATTATGGGTGTTTGTTTAAAGTATTATGTGGTCCCAATTGTTTAAAATTTGATAAGTACTTGCTATTTCTGACACACGGATCTACCAAAATAGGGAACGGATCTCCCTATGGTGGATCCGTAGATCTGTGAGGTCTCCAAAAACAGACAGAGTAAGATTTTAGCCAAATTGGGAGGTGATATTTTATTTTTGGCAATTAGAGTATCTTATATATGTTATAAGGAGTATGTGATTGAATTTTCGGATTCGACATCCAAGTTTTGAGCATAACGTGGAAGTGATTGAAAATTTCTCGATGGAACTTCAACAATGTCAATCCTACTAGGAGTGTGTTACCTTTTAGCATATTTTTGACCATTGCTAATAACACAAACATTATGAACACTTAGACGTAATAAAACATCGTCAACACAAGTGTGAGTTGTAATTTGATGATTATTCTTTTTGTCTTTTGAATCGATTTTGTAATTTCATGTAGCGACCTCTAAAGGTGTACATGTAGACTTGGAAAATATCTATGGTCATTTTATTGATATTTTCGTAATATAGTAAAATTCTAATCTCGATTATGTTCATGATTCGAAATTTGTAATTGGAATGTGTAATGAGAAATAACATCTTTTGAATAATGATTAATTTCTTCATTAGATTTCTGCTTATGATTATTTTTGGGAGGATGGAGGATCACGATCCATGTTGAGTTCCATCATTTCTAGTCTTAATCTTAAATAATTAAATATTTCACGTTTTAAGGGCTTAGTTTATATATTGTCTAAGTTATTTTCATATGCAACTTTATCGATAGAAATGTTGCCCTTTTGGACGTTGTCGCGAAGGAAGTGATGACGTATTTCTATATGTTTAGTCCTAGAGTGTTGGATGGGCTTTTTACTTAAGTCAATGACGCCTTTATTGTCGCACATGATCGGAATGTTGTCGAGTCATATGTCGTAGTCAACGTCGTAGTTGATGAAGAGCTTATTTCATTCCATAGGCTTGTGACACGAACAAAGATCCTTTTCGGCAAAAATATATTCGGCTTTGGTCGTGGAGATAGGAAGGGCCGTTTGTTTCTTAGAGAACCAAGATGTTAGACAACATCCCATGAACGTACAAATGCCACTAGTGCTCTTTCGATCAACATAGTCGTCCGCGTGGTCAGAGTCAGCGTAAACTATAGTTTCTATGCTGGTTCCTTTCAGATACCATAATCCTAAGTGGGTAGTACACCTAATATATCTTAATTTACGCTTAACGGCTTCTAAGTGGGTAGTTTTAGGATTCTTTTAAAAACGCGCACATAAGCAAACACTAAACATAATATCGGGCCTACTTGTAGTTAAATAAAGTAAACTACCAATCATACCTCGATATTTAGTGCTATCCACGGAGTCGGCTTTGTCATCCTTAGTGAGCTTGATCTTCGTCGACATCGGCGTCTTGGTTGGTTTAGAATTTTCCAACCCGAACTTCTTTAACATCTCCTTGATGTATTTGGATTGATTGAAAAATATCCCGTCTTCAATTTGTTTTATTTGAATACCCAAGAAGAAGTTTAACTCGCCCATTATACTCATTTCAAACTTGTCATGCTTGATTTTTGAAAAATCATCACACATGTTTTGACATGTGGATCCAAATATAATGTCATCGACATATATTTGAACGATGATGAGATGTGATTTAAATTTGTTTGTGAAAAGAGTATTGTCAACCATTCCCATGGAATACTCGTGTTATAGTAAAAATGCTTTTAGTCTATCATACCAAGTCTTAGGAACTTGCTTAAGACCGTACAAAGCCTTTCTGAGTTTATAAACATAATTTGGTTTTTCAAAATCAATAAAACTCGAAGGTTGAAAAACGTAAACCTCTTCATTTATAAATCCATTTAGAAAAGCACTTTTTATCCATTTGATATAATTTAAAATCATTTGCACAAGCAATGGCAAGAAGTATTTGAATAGACTCTAATCTAGCTACCAGTGCGTATGTTTCATCATAATATATACCTTCTTGTTGATTGTACCCTGTGCTACTAATCTAGCCTTATTCCTAGACACAACACCATTTTTATCTAACTTATTCCTATATACCCATTTTGTTCCTATAACTGATTGATTCTTAGGTAGAGGCACTAAATCCCAAACATTGTTAGTCATAAATTGGTTTAGCTCCTCTTGCATAGCTACAACCCAACTTTCATCTCTTAATGCCTCATTGACATTCTTAGGTTCTATGGTCGAGACGAAACAAATGAAGTTACTTTGATTTTGAGATTGTGATCTTAATGTTCTTTGATTCAGGTTTCCTATAACTTGTCCTAATAGGTGATTTTTAGACTCTTTAATGTTAATGACATCGTCAACTTCTATGGACTCATCTTCAATATTATTATTATTCACTACTTTAATATTATTTTCAATAGCTGCTTCTTCACCAACATCATCATCAACCAATGGTGATAATTTGGTGGGAGGAGGACTTTCATCGAATGTCACGTTGAGTGATTCTTCGACTTTAATGGTGTGCTTATTTTAAATAATGTAAGCTTTGCTATTTTGAGAATATCTTAAAAAACACCTTCGTATGACTTTGGGTTAAACTTGGTTAAATAATCTTTAGTATTTAATATGAAGCACTTGCTTTCAAATACTTTGAAATATTCTAAAGAAGGTTTCTTACCTCTATATATTTCATAAGGGATTTTTTTTCTAGAATTGGTCAGATTAATATTCTATTAAGAATGTAAGTTGAAGTGTCAATGGCGTTGCAACAAAACTTTTGAGGTATGGATTGTTCATTTAACATAGTCCTAGACATCTCTTGCAATGTACGATTCTTTCTTTCAACTACCCCATTTGATTGTAGAGTACGAGGAGCCGAGAAATTATGAGTAATGCCTTGTGCATCACAAAAAGCTCCGAATTATACTTTGTTATCAAATTCCCAACCATGATCCGTTCTAATAGCAACTATAGAACCTCCTAGTTGATTTTGTATTTTCTTACTTAATACTTCAAATTTCTCAAAAGCTTCACTTTTGGTTTTCAAAATTTTTGTCCAAGTATATCTTGAATAATCATCTACTATTACTAAAGTTTATAAGTTACCGCCGTAACTCTTAATAGCAGATGGACCAAATAAGTCCATATGCAAAAGTTCTAAAAATCTATTAATAGAAACCATATTTTTAGCTTTATGACTTGCATGGGCTTGTTTTCCAATTTTGCAAGCATCGCTAAAATGTTTATCATATTTTAGCTTAGCTAAATTCCTAACCAATTCTTTGGATGACAAAGATTGGATTAAATGCATATTTGCGTGACCAAGTCTTCTATGCCATAAGGTAGAATTATCTACTACCGTGGCAAGACATAATTTGTCTTGAGACTTATTTCTTAATTTCATGACATATAGACCATTTTTCCTAATCCCATTTCCTATGACTTTATCATCTTTTATTATTTCACTACCATCTTCCGTGAATAAGACCTTACACTTATTGTCACAAATTTGACCGACACTAAGTAAATTAAAAGCTAAATTATCTACGTGTTCTACGTTTGATATAGTAAGAGAGTCATTAGATATTGTACCTTTGCCAATGATCTTTCCTTTTAAGTTACTTCCAAAAACAACATTACCGCCATTATATGCTTTGTAGGTTGAGAATAGACTTTTGTTTCCCGTTATGTGTTTGGAGCAACCGCTATCTTTAATCTATTCGTCTGGCTCCAAACAAGTTCTCAAGCATACCTAATTAAGCAAAAATAAACTCAAGCGCTTGGTCCCCAATATCTCATTGGTCTAAAAACGTTAGTGTTGTACATCCCTTGCATTTGTTGCAATTGTTTGGGATATTGAAAAGGGATACAATTTCCTATATTTACAAAACCTTGATTTTGATTGTTATTTAAATTCATAGGATAATGACTTTGGTAAATTGGTCCGCTAGAGTTTCTTCTAGGTTGAGGTGTGTTGTATCTTTGTTGAGAAGAATTATTTCTTCTAGGTGGAGGTGTTTTAATTAGAACTCGATTAGACATAACATATAACCACTCTTAAGAAGATGGTTTTAGAGACAGATTTCTTTAGACTCTACAATTTGTTTATGATATTAGTATCTTTAGTTAATTAACAAAATCTGATCACAAAGACTAGTGGGCTAAAAACACGATCTGCGATTTTTTGGCGTGGGTTGAACGATCCACGATCCAGGTAGGTGGATCCGTCGCCTTTATGGTGGATCCGTCACTTGCCAATTAAGCATTCGACCCAACAAAACTTGTAGGTTTTGTTTAACTTGTTGATGCTTTACTATTATCAAATCCTAAACCTATTTTACAACTAGGTGACTTTTGAATATTTAACATTTCTCTTACTGAATTAGTGCTTTTATCAAGCTTAACAAATTTAATTTGATTTTCCTTAAGTTTGGCGTTTTCTTAACGAAGTTGTTGACATGACTCACAACCAATGTCAACCTCTTTATTTCTCTCATGTTTCTTAATTTTTCTCATTCAACTCTAAAATTGATTTTTCTAAAAAGCAACTCTTTAGTTTAAAATTTTATTTTTGTTGATGATTTTTAAGCTAATTTCACATAAGTTGTTATATTCAATTTGCATACTATCGTCATCAAAAGAAGAAACATTAACACTATAATGAAAGATTCAATAAGCGATTACCCTCATTTGACGATTGAGCCATGAGACAAGTTTCATCGTTTGTTTTGTCCTCGGCTTCATTTTCGCTATCACTCTAACAAACGCCTTTTGATCTTTGTTTCGTGGAGGCTTTGGACAATCATCAATGAGATGATTCGTATCACCGCATCTAAAGAATTTCCTATCACTCTTGCTTTTCTTATCATCCCTTTTTTGGAATGACTTCTTTTCTTCACGTGGTTGCCTAACAAATCTATCCTTTCTTCTAAAGAACTTTTTAAAGTTCCTTACGGCCATAGCATATTATTCGTCAGCGCTTTTGGACGTCAAAGTTTCATCATCACTAGACCCTTTCTTAGCTTTTAAGACAATGGGCTTAACTCTTTCCTTTTTGCCTTTGTAAATTTTGAAATCTTTTTCCATGACTAATTCATGTACTTTTAGATTAACGATAAGCTCTTCTAGAGCTAGTGATGATAGATCTTTCGATTCTTCAATCGCCGTAACCTTTTCTCTTCATTTAGGATGTAAAGCCCTAAGAAACTTCATAATATAGTTCTTGCTATAGAAACCTTCATTAAGAGCTTTAATACTAGTAATAATAGTGTTAAATATATCAAAACCGCTATCAATAGATTCTTCTTCAAGGATGGTAAATTGTTCATATTGTTGAACAAGTAGATCAAATTTGTTATCATTTACTTGGCTATTACCTTGATGTGTGATTAACAATGATTTCTAAATATCTTTAGCCATTTACACATAAAGACTATTTCATATTCCTTTTCAGGTAAAGCATTATAAAGAACCATTTTAGATTCATTGTTTTTAGCAAGTCTCTTTTTAAGATCGTCGGATTATTCTTCAAAAGGAACAACCTCTAAAACTTAGGTGACTTTATTTCGGGCAACCGGTGGAAAATAACTATTCATGATAATATGCCAAAGATCTAAATATTTTGCTTACACATAAGTTTCAAATCTATTTTTCCAATATATAAAACAATCACTTTCGAATAGTGGTGGTCTTTGCATAGATTGCCCTTCTAGATATTTATCAGAATCCATAGATCGATTCAACTTTAATGTACAATATACGTTTAAGATCTTAAGTAACCTAGCTCTGATACCAATTGTGGAAACTAGAAGGGGGGAGGGTTGAATAGTTTTTCCGTTTTTGAAAATAATACTTAGATTGTTTACTTATATGAATTCAAAAGATATACACATGTGTATATGATAGCGATGTAATAAATCAATAGGTAAATGCAGAATATAAATAAGTAAAGATAGGAAAGATCAAACCGATGACACAATGATTTTTAGTGGTTCGGCTACGAAGCTCCTCTTCGCCCTACTCCACTCCCCAAGTATCCAACTTGAGAGTTTTCTTCACTATGTCAACAAGCTCTCTTTAGGCGGAGAAACCATACACGTCGCTTACACTTTTTCTGGTACTAAGCTAAATACCAAAATCTACTTCGAGATAGAACCAATCTAACACACTACGTATTTTAAGACCTAAAATACTAACCTATCATACACGTATAATACACACAACACACAACACAATAGATACAAGATAAATGATTATCACAACCGTGATGACATAACTAGACTAATAACACTTGAAGCTTCACGTGTTCGTTAGTGTTCTTCACTATAAAGTGGAATGAAATGATCATTTGTAATGGATTATAAAACAAGTATAATGATCAAAGAATGTATGAAAATGAAAAAGCTAGAAAGAAAAATATTAGAAAGAGTTGTCTAAAATAAAGACACGAGGTTGGTATTTATAGCCAACATTTGAAATTCAAAATATGGTCCTAACAGCTGGACGCATGGATCCACGAATCCACCATCACCTAGATCCGTCTTTGTTTTGCTGGATCCGTGGGTTGCAGCTGGGACAGATTTTGTTTTTTGTGATTAACCCCAAATCTTAACAAAACATTCTTATGTACTTAAAAATCAGATTTGTTAGATTCTTCTAAAAGGAAAATATTTCTTAACATAAATACGAAAAGATTTGAGAAGATTTGAGAAGATTTGGAAAAATTATTTCCACTTATGGTTAATCTTATTTTGTCTTATTGATTAATATAACTAACTTATAATTAATCATGTGTTTACTTGAAATCATTTGATTAGAAAAGGTTTATGCAAATGATTAAGTTTAAATGCAATAGAAAATATTTTTCTTTGATCATTAACTACGTTTAATAATGTCATATTCATACCTTAAGTGATTTGACGTCGTCAAGTAAACTTACGACTAAATAACTTGTTTACGTAAACTTTTACGTAGTATGACATTATATTTGTTATTATCAAAACATGAAGATCATTAAATATAAATATCATTTTTACACGAATATTTGTATTAACATATAGGTTTTTTGATGATAGTAAGTATGTGTAAATTATAATGTAGGTGTTGAGAGCATAATGAAACCTGAAAGCCACTCTATTTATAGGTGATGATAATAGGCGTGGGCACGGTTCTACACATTAGCCGGTGATCGTGGGGGTGTCCCGCGATTTAAGAGGGATTCAAGTGTTTAGTCTACCACGAAATCTACCTTGGGGCGAAAGCCTAGGTAGAGGGGAGAACGTGGGTTTTGACTTGACCAATTTCATCGATGGCGAATTCCCATACTTGTAACTATCGCGAATATGATTTTAAGCCACTAGAAACTATTCGAAAGTTTCTTGATGTCATTAGGAGTAGATCCCTTTCGAGCTAGGAGGGGAGGCCTTCGAGCCGAATCGGAGGGTACGTCATCAGATAACACATTCACTTATCAACAATATGCACCCCTATACCATTGATCATCTTATTCAAATACTTACGACATCTGCACACATCAAGACGTAAAGGGCCTCCGAGTTCAATCAACCTTTTCAATTCATGAATAAGGGAGATACCTTTAGTGTCTTTCTTTCGATATCATGCAAATGAAGTAAAACATTTCCAAGAAGATTCCTTTTTCAAGGACAACTTAAGTCAGACGAATGCTCCTCTTTTAAGGGTTGTGAAGACGACTCATTGGCACTAATGGCATCATTCGAGTGCTCTTTACATGTCTCAACTATGTTGTTAAAGATATTGGCATTAGATGTATTAGCTTCCTGTTCCTTTTTTTCTACTGAAAGGTCTTTGATTATGTCTTCAAGACCGTCCACCGAGTTGTCATCAAACGAGTCCGCAACCTTTTCTACTTCATTCTCGTCATGAGTGGTTTTACAATTTTAATTTATCGTTATCTATATTCTAGTTCTTTTCTCGTGTACGTACAGGATTACATGTTATAAAAGCGGATAGTAATAATAATAGTAGTAGTATTTATTGTTTATAAAAAAAGGTTAAATGTATATGGGATTTTTGTAAAATATATAATTTAATTTTTTTTTTATGGAAATTGAGAATTTTACACTAAGTCCATAAATTTAAATTTAAGATTAGCACATTTGTAAATGTTTAACGCTTGATTGTAAATTATATAACCGATCAAAATATAATGTTTATTCACACTTAAGTTCGAAATGAAAAAAAAACTTATAAGACACGCTTATTTTCATTTTGTATCTCCATCAAATTTCTCTACCACATTTATCAATTAGTTTCACAAAATGAATTTAATTTTAATTATTATTAGACAATAAAAGAGCTCGATTCTATAATTGAGCTCTCCTAATTAATAAAAGCATAACTACAGCAGAATGTTTTTCTTTTATTATATTCCCTCCGTCCCAAAATTATTGTCCCCCGAAAAAAAAACACTGTTTAAGAAAAGTGCATTTATTACTGCTTTCTCTTTCTTACTTTTTGACAGAAAGACAATTTTACCCTTAACTAATTAATTAAAGTCTTCTTTAAAGTTTGTAATAATAATTCCAAACAAGGGTAATATAGTAAACTTTATCATACTTCCCTATCTATTTTTAGTAGTGGACAATTAAATTGGGACATCCCAAAAAGGAAACGTGGACAATAAAAATGGGACGGAGGGAGTATACTAATATAAAAGATTAGATACGTAACCAAGATGTAGCCATGCAGGTGACTCGCCCCCATTTCACCATCACGTAACCATGTACATCTTTCTTCACTATAATAATATGTAACGAGTTAAAATTTAACTAGTACTATAATAATATGAGTCCATAAGGGTCGGCGTGTATACCGTGAGGGTGACAAGGCCATTATCCAATGAATGAAACTAAAGGATCCAGAACACGTGACTCGTTTCATGGTGCAATGGGTATTCATGTAAAGATTCTGATCAAACATCATCATCGATTTTTATAATAGTACAATAATTATTTTAGTATATACTCGTGGCAAAAATGTATATTTCTAGAGAAAATATGGTTACGTTTGTGAGTGACAATCTTATATTGGGTTCTGATAGATGGTTTTGGAGTAACGGCCAGCGATTGAGCACCTCATGATTCTTCATTCCCCGAGTTCATATTTTATTTTCCCAAAAAACCCCCCACATTTTTATAGTTTCGAAGATTTTTGTTCCCACAAGTTTAAGAATGTTTGAAACTAGAAAAACTTATAAACAGGGGAGGTAAAAATAATTGTTTGTTTATTCCTCATGTTTTAAGCCCATCTGGCTTTGTATTTTGATCACTTTCAATCAAAGCGGTTTTATGGTGATTGGTCAAGTTAGATTGGCCTGGGAAGGGTCTTTTTGACTTCTCAGCAGTATTGTTGTTTGATTGTTTGTGTTTCATAACGTAAGTTTCCTTGATGAGGAAGGTAAATGACCTTGGTTGTGTCAGTGCAAGTTGATAGGAATATAGAGTCGTGAAAGATGAGACTTTGTGGTCCTATTATTGCGCTACTAGGAGGTTAAGATGGTTTCTCATTGAGGGTGTGTGTTGCATCGCTGATGATGCCTGATCCTCTTTATCCTTGTTCTACATGTAGTGAGGATGTGGCTGCTATATTTGGTTCAGTGGTAAATGGTTAGGAAATGTAGTCAGCTAGGTATAGCCCCTCTTTGGAGAGTCAGGGAGCTATAGCCTTTATAATGAGGCCTGGTAAGGGATGCCATAGATCATTATGGATGATAGTTGAATGGTTTATGGGGTCATTTATCCAGAAAATGTAGTCATGAGACTATGGTAGGTGACAATGGTGAACATTGGTTGCTTGGTAATGAATGATATTGCATCAGATATAGTATGCATGCTTCATCAGATGTATGTTTTAAAAAGGCTTGTCAGAGTTCTTTTCTGTTGTATCCGATATGCAGGATGTCTCGTAGACAGTATAGTTTTATTTAGTAGTATTGTATCATGGTTTTGAGTATGTCCAAAAGCCAATTTCTTTTTATGATTTGTAATCATTATTGATTAATATATGTTCACCTTTTTCCCAAAAAAAGTGTTGTTAGGGTACCTTCTTGATAGGATTGTGATACTACTGTGAACACATAACTTGTAGTACTCTTCTCTAAATCTAAGAAATCCTTCTAAGACAACCACTTTTATGCTAAAACAGAGGGTAGCCCCTTCGAAGTGCCTTTCAAGTAGTGTAGCAGCCAATTGACTGCTTCCCAATGCTCCATCCCTGGGCTACACATGAATCTACTAACAACTCTCACTGTATGAGTGATATCTGGCCTTGTACATACCATAGCGTACATAACACTGCCAACTGTCGAAGCATACAGAACCTTAGTCATTCTTCGTCTTGCAGCCTCTGTCTTGGGTGCTTGTTTCTTACTAAGCTTAAATTGGTCTCCCAAAGGTTGACATCTAGCCTATGCATCTTTCATATTAAACTTCTCTAACACTTTCCCTATGTGTTTTCTGGGACAACCTTAGAGTACCCTTTGTTTTATTTATGCTAATGCTCATGCCAAGAATCTTCTTTGCGAAGCCTAAATCCTTCATCTCAAAATCTTGTGACAACTGCCTCTTTAGCTTGTTGATTTCTGCCATGTCGGATCTTGCAATTAACATGTCATCAACGTATAACGGTAACATAATAGAGGACGAACCAACTTTCTTCAAGTAGCAACAATTATCTATAGCACATCTCTTGTACCCCATCCTCTGCATAAAGTTTTCAAAGTTCAAGTATCATTGTCTTGGTGCTTGCTTTAATCCATAAAGGTGCACACGAGGTTTTCTTCTTTCCCAACTGACTGAAAACCTTCTGGTAGTGCCATGTAGATGTCTACATCAAAATCACCATGTAAAAGGCTCTCTTGACATCTAATTGCTCTAGATGCAAGTCCTCTGTAGCTACAATTGTCACACCCCGTCAGTGGCGGAAACACGGGAATGCGACGATACCGTTCATAGCACAAGATACAAGATCATACAGTTTACAATTTACAATAATGAAACTTGGGTTTACATAAATCTTTACAAGTTAAGACTTCACAAAATTAAATAATCAAACCCATCTCGACCCAGTTCCCTTGGGTTACATCTTTGCTCTTCCAATACCATTCATATACCTTTGATTTGACACACCTGAAAATGATACTCGAAAACGTCAACAATAATATTGGTGAGCTCGTAGGTTTGTGATTCGTCTTCAATTATATATATATATATATATATAACATAAGCAACTAGGCAAATCACTCTTGTGAAAGAGTAATAAGCTAATCACTAATAAAATATATTTCCTGAAAGTATTGATGAGAAAATTACCCTTAGGAAAGGATAAAGTTCAAATCGTTCCCGAGTCGTTTTCCCAACGAAGTGTGAATATTAAAAATCTTGTTTCGGTTCATGATCGTGTGCTTGAATAATCGAAATTTTAGATTTTGGATTCTAAACCTAATAACGCAAAGGAAAAGCATATAAAGGCACGCTAATCTAGGAATTAAGGCAATTTAAAAATCCTAACGACATTAAAAGAAATTTACAATTCAAAACAAACTAATTAACCAAATAAGACAAAATTAAAACTCTAAAAACTCAAAATGCAAATTTCTTAAACTAAAATGCATAAAACAATTTTTTAAATGACAGAAAATATTTTTTATATTTTTAAACTATTTAAAATGATTTTTTAAAACTAAATAAGACTAAAAATACTAAACTTAATCCTAAAAATTTAAGAAAATTTATAAAAATACTAGATTGTATTCTTGAGGTTTACAGAGAAAAACGGATAAAAAATCTAAAACCAATAAGCTGTAAAAAATAAAATAAGCTGAATAAGCTAAATCCTAAACTAATATAAGAATAAAATGAAACAAGCAAATAATGAAAAAGACTCAAGGGCGCAGTGTTAAGGTGTGTGTGTGTGTGTGTTGAGGGGGAGGTCACAGGTTCGAGTCTTGTGACCTTCCTTTTTGTAAAAATATTTTTTTTATTTTTCTTTTTGAAAAAACTAAAGAATAAGCTAAACTAAGAAACTTTAATAAAAGACTTTTTGCCAAAACTTATTTATAAGCTAGAAAAAGACAATTTAAAGTGACAGATTGCTTATTAAAACTATTTTGATATTAAACTAAGTCTGTTTGGACTTAATAAGCTCAAAGATGACCAATAAGCTGAATGAAGACCAAATACGCTAGAAACAGAACTAGACCTAGTCTTAATAAGCATTAAGGACTAAAAATAAGCAAATAAAACAAGCTGATAAGCAACTAAAAGCATTAAGACAGTTGACTTCAAAAAGGCTATTTAAGGACTTTTTACCAAATTTTAAGCTAAGATTATGAACTAATAAGCATTAGAAATAAGCTATGAACAGAAAACAGATTAAGAACTACACCCAATTAACACTAAGAAGCTGAAATTAAGCCAAATCGTTAAGTAAATAAGCTAGAAAAAAGAAATTGAAGATGACAGATTGCAACTACAATCTTTTTGGACTTTTGGAGTTTTAAAAATGCTACTTGCAGCTTGAATTGAGACTTAAAAACTTTTGACAAAACAAAAACTGAAAACAGATTTAAATCATGATATAATATGCTAAAGTCAACCAAAGTTATTCCAAATTAAGCCAGACTCTATCCCTTATGAACACATACTGAATTCGAAAATTTTGACAAACAAGTACATACTGATTATACTGAAATTTGCTCAGAAGTTGTACCAAGGACAAATGACTCTTAGATAGATTTAAAATGAGACTATTAGACATAAATTTGAACTCAAAACTTCATTTCAAATAGAATTTTAAGAAGATAACAACTAAACAGTTTGAGAAACCTTATGACTAGTAGATTTGAAATTTTGCTTTAATAAACTACAACTTAATAAAAACTCTTTCAAACTTATTAAGACTGGATTTCAAACTAAATTAGAGTTTATTGAAACTGATTTGAGCACCAAAAACTAGCTAAACACAAATCTGAGGTACTTCAAATGCTTAACCCAAACACCCCTTTATAAGATGAAAATCCTAATATAAGATGATTCAGACCTTATTAAGCCTTAATTTGTGAAAACAGAGTTAGAACAATGGATTATGAAGACAAATAAGCAAAAAGATTATAACAATCAGCTCTATATTATAAGCTCAGCTTATATGATGATTTGACTATTAATGGAATAGTTTTACACTTAAATGAACAAATAACTTTAAAACTTAAAATAAACTAATATTAAACTAAGATCTAAACATATTAAGCAGATATAAGACTGACTAAGCATACTAAAAACAACAATTAACACTAATAAGCAGAATAAGCAGATTCAAAAGCTAAAACAGAAATAAAAGCTAAAAATGAAAAATAGTACTCACCTGGTCCTTTGTTCAAAACAAGTACTAAAATGCTCTATAAAGCTTATCTACAAGCTTCAGCTTGTTGAAAACAAGCTGGTAAAGTTCCATAAGCCCATCCAAATCTGGCTTATCATCCACTTTTGAGCTTATAATGATTTTGAGTTATTTTAGTAGATTAGCTTATTCAATTTAACTATGGGGTAGTTAAACTGATTAAGTAGTAGCTTAAAAAGGAAAAACAAGCTTATTGAACTTATTAGGTGATTTCACAAAACATTTTAAGCTAAAATTTGCATAAAAGTAAAACTAAAATAGCTTGAACACGAATTTAAAATGAACTAAGAATTTTATTAATAATCAAAGAGGTTACAATGCTTTAAAGAAAAGAAATTACAATAAGACAATAAGCTAAAAATTTTAAGCTAAATTAAAGCTACTAATAACTAGATATCAAAAAACTTCCTCTTTGTGTGAATGAGTGCCTCTATTTATAGTGAACGAGAGAATCTTCTAGGTCATGAGGAGCGTTCTTCATCTTCAAATCCAAGCCCTTGATTCATAACAAACCTTAATCCGTCCATTTAGAGCCCTTAGATTGCCTCCATGTTTTCTCAGCCAATAGGACACCTTAGGATTTCCAAGGTGTCAGAAATCGATGTCATACTTGCCACGTTGGCCTTCTAGAAGGGAGGTCGAGCATGGGAGGATTGGAATTTACCTTGTTTACTCGTATCAGTGTAAAAGTGTTAGGAAAATATTGTAAATAGACTTAATGTTGTTAGTATTAAAGTTAAGTCTGTTAGTTATAGTTAGTACTGATAGCTGAATAGTTAGTACTGTTAGTATAGAAGTTAAGTCTGGTAGAGCAAGTTAAGTCTGCCAGCATTAACTTAAGTGTGACAGTATTAAAGTTAATACTGTTTGGTCAGACAGTTAAGTATGTTTGTAATTATAGTAATAGTTATCAATTAGCGTTAATCTAGGAAGAGATAAGAATTATCTCTTAACGCATTTAGGGTTCTTTAAGTTTATAAAAGGAACATAGAATAGTATTGTAAATATATGAGTTGATTGAGAATTCACAATCAAATAGTAATAGTAATAGCAAGTTTGATATTTGTTCTTGTGTTCATCTTGGTATAGATATTGATATTCCGCGTCAATATTTGTATTCACGGTTATTGTCTCTCATAGTATCTTTGGATTTATTCAAAGGACTATAAGTCGTTTAAGGCTCATTGAGATCCTGTTGATAAGGACCTACAAGTGGTATCAGAGCCACCAAAGGGACTTTACACAAGATTGAACAAAGATCAAAACCTTTTTATTCCACCAAATCAAGTAGTCATGTCTGCAAACGATAATTTTTCTCTTCATGATGATGAGGAACTTTCTCTTCATGATGATGCATCTTTGGATGGATCTGTACCAGCATCCAACAAAGGAGATGCTCCTGCTAAACCACCACAAATAATCACCACAAATACACTTTCAAACATCAAACTGCCTGTCCTTCAAAAAGATGATTATGATACGTGGGCAATGGAGATGGAACATTATCTTGAGTATATAGATAATGAGGTCTGGAAAGTGATTCAGAATGGGAACTCAAAGAAGCGAGTCACCAAAGGTAAGGATGGTGTATACAGGGTTCTTCCTCCAACCACACAGGAAGAACAGGTTGCTGATGAGAAAGAAAGGAAAGCAAGAACACTACTGCTAATGGCTGTTCCAAAAGATCATCTCAGACGTTTTCATGGCATGGATGATGCCAAAGAGATCTGGGCAGCCATCAAGACAAGGTTTGGTGGTAATGCGAACTCGAAGAAAATGCAAAAAGCTGTTTTAAAACAACAGTTTGAGGCATTTACTATCTCTACTAAGGAAAGCTTGGAGAAAGGGTATGATAGGTTTCAAAAACTACTATCACAGTTGGATGCTCTTGGTGCTGGTGTGTCAGATGAAGATGCAAATCACAAGTTTTTGAGGTCCCTTCCTCCTGC
>BQNB010131917.1:3023-18710 GCA_026074375.1 Tanacetum coccineum | reverse complement strand
ATGGGCGAAACTTGGAACACAGTAAACCTATATATATAGTTTTTGGGATTTACAGTTATTTGTACAAAAACCTATGAACTAACCAACTTTAATGTTGACACTTTTAAGCATGTTTTTCTCAGGTGAATTAGATGCTTGGCTTATTTGATGTGCAATGGAGTCTAGACAATCCAAGAATACTTTTCAAACGATACTTAGAGGTCGTTCTCTCATGACTTGTGCAACGGTATTATGAAGTAACGCTCCCGTAAACATATTCCGCTGCGACCCAAATTTTGGGTGTGTTACAGTAGGCATAAACTTACTGCTGCTGGGGAAAGTTAATGTTGCTAGGCATAAACTTACTACTGCTATTAAAAGTTAATGCTGCTAGGCATAACTTACAACTGTTAGTGAACGTTAATACTGTTGGGGGTAGTTTCATAAATACTTCGATTAAGGGTTTCGTTCACTCATTTAATCGATTTTATTCAATCATATACTCTCTAATCACAAACCCTAACTCAATTTTATCATTCATCATCAAAACCCAACACAATGACGACCCTACAGTTTACTGATACTCACAATTTGGTCGTGTTTTTGGCAAAACCCGTTGAAAGTTAAGGGTTTGAGCAGATAGTGGATTTTCTTAATGCACACACTATCAAGTATGAACTAACGGTTAATCTTATGATCTATACTTCATGTATTGAACTATTCTGGGCTACTGTCAAGGTAAAAACTGTCAATAGAGAAGTACAATTACAAGCCCTAGTAGATGGGAAGAAGATAATTGTTACTAAAGCATCTGTTAGACGTGACCTTTAACTGAATGATGAGGAAGGTATGGATTGCTTGCCAAATGCTACCATTTTTGAAGAACTTACAAGAATGGGGTATGAAAAACTATTACAAAAGCTTACATTCTATAAGGCATTCTTTTCTCCTCAATGGAAATTCCTTATTCATACCATTTTGCAATGCCTAAGTGCTAAGACTACTGCATGGGATGAATTTAGTAGCACTATGGCTTCTGCAATCATCTGCCTAGCTACAAACCAGAAGTTCAACTTTTCAAAGTATATATTTGAAAGTATGGTGAAGAACTTGGATAATGCTGGTAAATTCTTGATGTATCCAAGGTTTGTACAAGTCTTTTTGGATAAACAACTGGAGGGGATGTCAAGTCACAAGAGGATTTATGTTACACCCTCTCACACTAAGAAGATCTTTGGAAATATGAAGAGGGTAGGAAAGGTTTTTCTGGAAGGGAAACACCTTTGTTTCCAACAATGGTGGTGCAAAATCAAGCTAAAATGGGTGAAGGTTTAGCAATACCCATTGATCCCCATCACACACCCATTCAACCATCAACATCTCAACCTCAAAAGAAACAAAGATCAAGAAGGCCAAAAAGAAAGGACACTAAGATACCTCAGTCTAGTGTTCCTAGTGATAATGTTGCATATGAGGCTGTCAATGAGGAGATGGATGATAGTTTGGAAATGGCTGCCACTACTGCTACTGGCTTAGATGCAGAGCAGGATAGGGGTAACATAGATAAGACCCAATCCAAGGCAACACCTAATGAACCAAGTTCCCTAGGAACTAGTTCAGGTGGTGGTCCAGGCGCCAAGAAACCATGGGGGATACAATTTCTCTTACTAGGTCTGAGAATATATCTAAACTTTCCAATGATCCACTGTTCGTAAGAGGTAATACACTTCGAAGTGGTGAGGATAGATTGAAACTTTAGGAATTGTTGGAGCTATGTACCAACTTGCAAAATAGAATTATTGAACTGAAGAACACAAAGACTCCTCAAGCTCAGGAGATTACAAGTTTGAAACTGAGAGTCAGTAAGTTAGAGAAGAATGGAGGGTCAAGAACTCACAAGCTTAAAAGATTATACAAGGTTGGTAGATCTGCAAGAATAGTTTCCTCTGATAAAGTTAGTTTGGGTGATCAAGAGGATGCATCCAAACAGGGGAGGAAAATTAATGACATTGATAAAGATGCAGATATTACATTGGTTGATGAAACTCAGGGGAGGTATGGTGATGATATAATGTTTGATGTAAGTGATCTTGCTGGTGAAGAAGTATTTGTTGCAGAACAAGGAGTTCCTAATAGTAAGAAAGATGATGCTGCTCAAGTTAATACTACTGCTATAATAATTAGTACTGCCAGTACAATTCCAGTTAGTGCTGCTTCAATAACTGATGTTGAAATTACTTTAGCTCAAGCACTGGTAGAGTTGAAGAGTGTTAAACCTATAACAGCTACTAGCATAAGATCCAGGGCTAAAGGGCTTGTTATTCAAAAACAAGAGCAAGCACCTACACCAATAGTTTCTTCACAACAACCATCACAGGCAAAGATTCAGGACAAGGGTAAAGCAAAAATTATTGAACCTGAACCTGTAAAGAAATTGTCAAAGAAAGATCAACTCAAGCTTAATGAGAAAGTGGCTTAAAGGTTACAAGCTGATATGTTGAACAAGAAGCTTAAAGCTGATCATTGGAATGAAATGTGTTATCAGCTTCTTAAGCTCATTATAAAATAGCTCAAGAATCAATGAAGTGTTTGGAAGCATCCTCCTGGTGATTATGAAGCTTTTAATGAAGAAACTTGATGATTTTAGAGATAAATATCAAGTTTAAAGGAGGATTATTGGGATTAAAAGCTTCTTGAAGTTGTTTGAAGTTACTACTGCTCAGGTGTGTGTTACTACTACTAGCATAAATTTAATGAAAAATATGCTAAGTAGTTAGTACTGCTAATTCATAGTTACTACTGCTAGTGTAACTTAGTACTGCTAGTTACTACTGCTAGTATATGTTAGTACTGCTAGAGTAAAGTTAGTACTGCTGGAGAAGGTTGAAGAAAATATTCTAAGTAGTTACTACTACTTGTACACAATTAATGTTGCTGGTGTATAAGTTACTACTGTTGGTATTCAGAGTTAATGATGCTATTACAAAGTTACAATTGCTGAAAAGATTAAGACTGCTAGAAGATTTTCTACTATCAGAGAAAGGGTAAAGACTGCTCAGAGAAAAGATAAATATTTATTGGAGATCAAGATTACTTAGTTGATAAGGATTGTTATTTATAGAATAGATCTTTGAGAATATTCTAAGTTTTAGGAATATATTGTAAATCGACTAGGACTCCTTGGTGTATAAAAGGAGGTCCTAGGGCATAGAGTTTGATATCTTTTGTTTTGATATAGTTATAGCTTCAAGGTTTTGTAACCCTAAAACTAGTTAGAGTATTCATATTAATATATTGAAGCTTTGTTTGTTAATCTATGTGATCATTAGAATTACTGTTCTATTGCATATTCTTCTTATTGATCAAAGATTAGATTCCGCATAATCTTTGATGTATTTTGCAAAGTTTCTATCATAGTTGTGTAGGATTTATCTTGCATAACTAAACCATACACAAGCTAAGGAATTCAAGATCCATTCAAATAGGATTAACAAGAAGCAATCTAGGGAGTAATACATGATTAAATAAACATAGAATTTTATTATATTGTTATCACCAGTAGTTTAGTTTACATTTGGTTTAATAGCTAAAACCAACCACCTTTCCAATATATGATTTTACCTGCTTTCATAAAATATAAAAAACAAAAAGAATCTTCCCTCAACCCTTAGAATGCTGTTAGACCATGATCAAGCCTTCCTAACCTGTTCCCCTAGAGAACGATAACAACCCCCCGAGTCTTGCCTATACTACTACTACAACAATTAGGTACTCTGCCTAGGGAGTTGTAAAACTTTGTGTAGAAGTCTTACGACGACCGCATCAAGTTTTTGGCACCTCTGTGTGAGGAATAGTTAGGTATTAATCATAGTTTAACTTAGTTCTACGTGCTTGAATCCTTTCAAGTAAGATTTAATTTCCGCATATTAGCTTTCTCGTAGTCTATCGCTTCTTTGTGTATTTGTTCGTAACATTCATTAACTATTCCATTCATCATAGAGAACGCGAATCCACCACCAACCAAAAATCATCCTGTCCTACCAGTTGTGTTGCGCGCACGAATTAACCAAGAGATTCATGAGCTACATATGATTTCGACCTTTGTTGACTCTCACCTAGAGAGTATTGAACAGTTTCTTAACAACTTCGCCAACCAACCTAATGAGACCAATATGAATAACCTCGAGTCCGATGATGATGCGATAGATACACCCCTTGTTTCTCCCTTTCCTCCTTCAGACAATGACTCAGACGATGAGGAAGTTCTTAATGAGCTAATTTTGTATGAAAATGCCAGAACACTACCCCGAGAAAGAATAATTAATAGTTTTGACGGGGAAGACTTAGCATTCGAATGCATGATAGGATTTAGGAAGTTTACTGCCTATCTCGACCCCTTTTTACCAATGAATATTATCTCGCGTAAAGCCTACAATACAATAATGATAAATGGATTGGAGGGGACGAGAAAGAACCTAGTTACAGTCGTTAAGGATGTTTACGTGTTTGTTGGGAGTTTTACCTATATCACGGATTTTGTTGTGTTAGAAGACATAGAAGAATTTATCATGAGCAACATGGCTGAAGTCTTGATGGGCGGACCTTTTAGAAATATCACTAAGCTTAATTATGACGTCGCTAAGGGATTGGTCTCATTCACTAGAATCTTTAACACATACACATATAGGATGCCACGTACAATACCTAGGCTCAAGAACTTTAATTGGAGTAAGGTTCCACCACTGTTAGAACTTAGCCAAAATGATTTGATGAACGGACTTAGGCATCCCCATGAAAAGCACAAATTTATGTACAAGAACTGCTTAAACCTAGGTCTCGAATACCAAGTGGATGAAAGTATGAAAGAATGGCTCGTTCATAGACACGTGAGCATCCATGAAGTCACGTAAGGATGTGTGACTTTGAGTCTAGCTACAAGACTCGTAAAATAAAGAAAAGCGCTTTTTGGGAGGCAACCCAATATTTACTTTTCCCGCAATTAGGAGTGTCTTGTGTTTTACTCTTTTCATTTTATTCTATCATGTTCGAACTCTATCTTGTAATCATGCTTTGTATTGTTCTTAACCTCGTCTTAATTTCAATCAAAGGTATTTTACAAACAATAAGTGTAGGGGAATCTATCTGATTTTTGAACCAAGTTCAAACATGTTAAATAAATTGCTTAGATTAATTCACGTCAGTTTTGAGTCATATGAGTAAATTGTTAAATCTCAAGTTTTAAGCATCTATTTGTACAGGAACTAACTTATGAAATCAAGTGCAGGAAATTTTTCATCAAAAATAAAATTTTTATTTTCACAAAACTTGGAGACGACGTCACGATTTACACACGACGCCGTCACCACGACACCTGCGACGGGGTCACAAAAACCCTGAAGGCATCAACGCCCAGGTCCAGAAAACTTCAAGTTTTTAATTATTTTTGAAAAGAAAACTTGCATAACATTTAAAATATGTATTCTTCTGTTATAAACGTGCAAAAAACCCAATGAGTTTGACAATTCTCTTATCCTACCTTTACTGCTTTATAGAGTCAACCCTAATTTCACATTGTATATTATTATATCGCATATTTAATGCTTGGTATAGTTGTCTTTGTCTTTGATTACAGGTTATATTTGATGAGAAGAAGCTTGGAAGTTCTTAGGAAATTTCATTAGACAATTCTTGGATGACGATTTAACCAGTTATCACATGTTTTTCTCCATTATTAAGCAAACCAGGGGAGTACTAGTTTCTTTTCCTTGTTTTCTTTTCCCTTTAATTCATTTTTACGGGTACCTTTATAGAACATTAGGGACAATGTTCAACTTAAGTGTAGGGGGGAAAATAAGCCTTAGAAACTATTCTTTCATTTGCCATTTGCTTTGTCCTTAAAATGACGGGTAATATATCAAAACATAACATAAGAGGTAATTTTTACCCAAATTTAATAGTTTTTATGACACATACCGACGAAAACCAAGTATTAATAACGTCTCATGGATAGGAATTTATATGACTAGCATAATAACCCTTAGAATTCCACCCTAAAAATGTGAGGTTCGCATTTAGATCTTTAGGAATTCGGGTATCTATTATTGATAGCCAAGATAGTTTATACCTTTAGCTTTCTCAAATTAAGGAGTGAGCAGTCACATGTGTCTATTTTGTCGTTACGGATGTGTACGTGTGTTCTTCGTCGCCTTTTCTGGAGCATTAAGATCGGTATTAAATTATATGAGTAGTAGTATATTAAATTCTAAAACTTGTTTTTGTGATGCATCCCGAGACCGCATAGTAAGTATTTGCTTGATAAGAGGCATTAGGATTAACCCATGTTCTAAACCTGTAATTGTTATGATGGTCACACCGATCATATAACTATCCCACACCCTTGCCATGCACTCACCTTTAGGATACCTCTAGTACAACCCTCAGAGCCTATCCTTTTCAACGGTTCTCCTAATTTTCTAGTTAAGCCGGACTATTAATGAAGAGCATTGTGACCCTTAAACCAATCGTTACACCTGAATCGCCTTAGCCTACCTTGTATGTACTCATTTTTAGTACATTATTATTTTAACACAAGTTAATTATTGAGTACACTGTTGCTAAGTCCTTATCCTTATAAATACTATTTTGGGACGATTGGGATTCATGGTAGTATTTATTTCGCGAAAGAATGAGGAAGAAAAGTTAAGTCAATACCCCCATATGTTTGTTAGATGATCTCCATGTTATTTTGATCCACCTCAAATTTAGATGATCTCCATATTATTCTTGATCACTCAAATCGCGGTCACTAGTTAGATTGTAAATATAGAGCATGTAAAAAGCCACTTCACAGTTATGATGTATTATGTTATTCATATATTATATATATAGTATATATATATTATATATAGATAAATACTCATTATATATATATACTATATATATATTATATATATAAGAAAAGAAAGTCGCCAGTTTGATCTGTAGAGTTGTGTATAGTTTGTATATCTTCGTCGAGTCTTGGCCCTTAGCAACCATATCCTAACAGTGTATTCGTGTAAATAATTAGCTAAACAACTTCCAAATCACAAAATTCAGACATAAAGCCACTCTAAAGTTCATATCACATCCGTTTTCGTGATCCCAATTAATTTTTATGTTATCTTACACCTACACCCACACAACCCTTTAAAAGACCTCTTAGATAGTAATGAATAATGCTTGCGTCTAGCGATGGAGGTTTGATCCTTTACCAAGCCTATGGTAATTTATATGCTATGACATGTAATGAGTGTTCATTTTCCGTTTCCCCCTTATTTTATAATTTATTATACACTCGAGTGAAAGAGAGAATCCCAAACACTTATGTGAGGTGCTAGTAAATACTTTATGTGTTGTTAATTACGAGGTCTAGAAGGTTGTGTTGTAAAATAGTTTTAAAGAGTAGGTAAAATGACCCCTCATATTGTTATTGTCTAGATAGAAAAGTCCATTTGCTTGAGGACAAGCAAATCCCAAGTGTAGGGGTATTTGATGAGGTGTCATTTTATACACTTTTTCATGGCCGTTTAACCCCTTAAATCATGTGTTTATGCCTAAAATAGGTATTTAATCGTTCTTTTTCAGGTATTTTGCATTTGGAAGAAATACACGTGACTTGGGCTCATTTAGAGAAGAAACGAACAAGACTACAGAATTACACCAACATTGCTCAAGAATTTCTCCTCAGAAGCCGGAGACGGCGTCACAGATTACACGTGACGCCGTCACAACGATATCCAAGACGGTCTCACAAGATCTCAAGACGACGTTAGATTGTATGACCCAACCCATTATCTAGAATATTCTTGTCATGAAGGTGTCACGATTAAAACATGACGCCGTCACAATATACAAACTGGAAATTAGGGTTTTAGGTGTGTAACTTTAGAATAAAAAGAGGGTATGAAACCTAGTTCGTGTAGCAGCTGTTAGGGATGATTTTAGGACCTGAAAACCCTATTGTACTTCCTTCAATTCATGTTCTAATCAAGTAAGACTTATTTAATCATTCAATATGTCTTGTTATGTGATTCTTATTTGTTCTTGCTTTACATCCTTGACTAAATCTTCTATTGTATTTATTTATGATTGTATGAAACCTAGGATGTAGATCTTAGTGGTGTTGCTTCTTGTGATGAATATGCATGTTAGGTCTTAGAAAACCAGCTTTTGTCTGTATCGCTATTGATATGTGCAGGAAAACAAGATTGTGTAGAAAGGATACCATCGGGTAACAGTCTTCATACTATCTTGCCCCTTATATGGTTGATCCACTCTTAATATATTTCAAATGCAATTAATATACTCTTAGAGGTCTTGTAATAGTCTTTATACTACCTTACTTGTGCGTTTCCTTAACAAAATATTAAATAGATGGTGGGTTTGTGTAATTCATTCATGACTTAGGAAATAATTACATAGATCATCACAAGTGTGACAAAGCAAAAACACTAGGAGAAGCAATCTAGGTAGTAATACATGATTAAATAAACATAGTCTTTTATTATATTGTTATCACCAGTAGTTTAGTTTACATTTAGTTTAATAGCTAAAACTAACCACCTCTCCAATATATGATTTTACCTGCTTTCATAAAATATAAAAACACAAAAAAAATCTTCTCTCAACATTTAGAATTCTGTTAGACCGTGATCAAGCCTTCCCAATGTATTCCTCTAGAGAACGATAACAACCCCCGAGTCATGCATATACTACTACTACAACGGTTAGGTACTCTGTCTAGGGAGTTGTAAAACTTCGTGTAGAAGTCTTACGACGACCGCATCATACACCAAGCATAAAATGTGCGATATAATAATATACAATATGAAATTAGGGTTGACTCTATAAAGCAGTAAAGATAGGATGAGAGAATTGTTAAACTCAGGGTTTTGCAGGTTTATAAAATAATTATAACTTTCTTAAGTGTTGTACAAGTTTTATTTTTTTTTAAAATTGAGTTTTCCTGTAACTGGGCGTTTGACATCGTCAGGAATATCTTGACCCCATCACAAGTGTCGTGGTGACGGCGTCAAATGTAAATCGTGACGCCGTCTCCACACTCTATGAAAACTTATTTTTTATTTTTGATAAAAAAATTCCTGCACTCATTATTATATGTTTTTTTCATGTACGAAATGCTGCATATAAACCTGAGAATTAACAATTCAATCATATGACTCAAAACTAACGCGAATTAATCTAAACAATTTATTTCAAATGTTTGAATTTGGTTCTAGAAACTGGATAATTCCCTTACACTTGTTTGGTTGCAAAATACCTTTGATTGCAAATAAGACGAAGTTACAAACAAACAAAGCATGATTACAAACTAATTCAAACATAATAAAATAAACGATAAAGAGTTAAAACACACGACACTCCTAATATGCGGGAAAATTAAATATTGGGTTGCCTCCCAAAAAGCACTTTTCTTTATTTAAGAGTCTTGTAGCTAGACTCGAAGTCCTTTTACTCCTTAAGCTTGATGATACTTATGTGGTTAGTTTTGAGTTTTTCAATTTTTTCCCTATCTCTTATATAAGTACGTCCAACGTTCATGCAAGCTTTATAATACCCCTTTCTCTTTTCAAGGACATGCTTAAACCCCTTTTTTCTAACCTTTAAGTTTTACACAAAGAATGCCTCAAACTTATCCTTTTCTAAAGAAGATACTAGGTCTACTTCTTTTATCATTTGAGGCATTCTAAACATGACCTCGTCGTCCCTTTGGGCAAACCTAATTAATCCTAAAGATTCATAATAAGTGAGCTTAGATGTATGCGCAAAATTTTGTCCCAATACTACTTCACTTAACCCACTATCAATGATGTTTCCTAAGTCTTCTAAAATCATAAAGTCCACAACATAAACGAAGCACCCGATAAATATATGCACATATTTAGCTCTTCAAACAAAGTTGCAAAACTTATATGGTTGGTATGAGTTTCTACGTGCTTGAAAGGATTTTTCTCTTATTTTGTTGCAGTAAGCACGAGACATGATGTTGACAGGATATTGTAGATCAATGTATGCATGGCCCGTGTAAACGGTGTCGATTTCGTAAGGAATCTTGAAACTCCAAGGGTCGCCTCTCTTAATCTTGGGTTCTAGGGTCGAAAAAGGGGGTTGAGGTTCTCCTAATAGTTCCTTATGGTAAGCTAGTTCTTTCTCAGTAGGGAACCTATCCTTGAACAATTCTTCCTTGAACTTTTTTCTTCGTTGCGTTCTTAATTCAAGTTCCTTAATTCTCTCTTCAGTACAGAAGATCTCGGAGTCAGAAGATTGGTTGGTTAATTCATTCATGGTTTTGAAGAGGAGAGAATCAATAGAGTGCCTCATTTGTAAAAGCTTGTTTATTCGGGCCGTAAACTTAGCGTGAGTAGTGACAAATGGTTCCTGAGAAATGGATCCTAAGGTCGATGATGGATTCACATTCTCCATAGTGAAGAGTGGAATACTCAATGGAAATTACAAACAAACACACAAAGAAAATATAGACTACGAGAAAGGTAATATGCGGATTTAAATTCTCACTTGAAAGGATTCAAGCAAGTAGAACTAAGCTAAACTATGATCAAAACCTAACTATTCCCCACGTAGCGGCGCCAAAAACTTGATGCGGTTGTCGTAAGGGACTTCTACAAGAAGTTTTACAACTATCTAGGCAGAGTATCTAACCGTTGTAGTAGTAGTATAGGCAAGACTCGGGGGTTGTTATCGTTCTCTAAGGGAATAGGTCGAAAAGGCTTGATCACGGTCTAAAAGAATTCTAGGGGTTGAGAGAAGATTATTTTTGTATTTTTATATTTTATAGAAAGCAGGTAAATCATATATTTGAGAGGTTTGGTTTGGTTTTAGCTATTAAACTAAATAATAAACTATGCTAATGGTGATAACAATATAATAATAAGATTGTATTCATTTAATCATGTATTACTCCCTAGATTGCTTCTCCTAGTGTTGTTGCTTTGTCACACTTGTGATAATCTATGTAACTATTTCCTAAGTCATGAACAGATTACACGAACCTGCCGTCACTAATATTTCGTTGATGCAACGCACAAGTAAGTTAGTATGAAGACTATTACAAGGCCCCCAAGAGTATATTAAATGCATTTGAAATATAATAAAAAGATTGTATTTTTTTAATCATGTATTACTCCCTAGATTGCTTCTCCTAGTGTTGTTGCTTTGTCACACTTGTGATGATCTATGTAATTATTTCCTAAGTCATGAACAGATTACACGTACCTGCCGTCTACTTAATAATCTGTTGAGGTAACACACAAGTAAGGTAGTATGAAGACTATTACAATGCCCCCAACAGTATATTAAATGCATTTGAAATATATTAAAAGTGGATCACCCATATAAGGGGCAAGGTAGTATGAAGACTGTTACCCGATGGTATCCTTTTTACACAATCATGTTTCCTTAGACATATCAACAGCGATGCAGACAAAAGCTGGTTTTCTAAAGCCTAACATGCATATTCATCACAAGAAGCAACACCACTAAGATATACATTCTAGGTTTTGTACAATCATAAATGAACACAATAGGGAGTTTAGCCAAGCATGTTAAAGATAAAGCAAGAATAACAAATAATTAAACAAGACATATTGAATGATTAAGATAATCTTACTTGATTAAAACAGGAATTAAAGGAGTTACAATAGGGTTTTGAAGCCCTAAAATCGTCCTAATAATCTGCCAAACGAACTAGGGTTTGTCTCCCTTTTTTACTCTAAAGTTACTGTGACAACCATGATTTGAGCAGGTTAGTTTATACCTTTAGATATGGCTCAGAGTTCATTTTATATGTTTAGGTGTTGTGCTATGTGATGTTATGTGTGCTAAGTGGGTTTAGGAATGTGCTTAATATCATTTTGAGGTGTATGGGCATCTCATTTTGAGTGTGTTTATGTTTGGTAATGAGTATTCCATTTGTTCACGTTTAGTGATAATGGAAAGGAATGGCGCATTGCATGCAATGCTACGTCAATAGTTGGATAATTAAGTGTTAAGCGTTTATGGGAAATGTGGCTTTTTAGAAATGAAATAGGTGAGTGAAATATAGAAGTTTGTAGCAAACTTTCTAAATATAAAAAGTGAAATGTGAAATGAAAAGTTATTTTTAGAAAGTTTAGTAGGTAGCGTTTATGTAAAAAGGTTTACCCAAATTAGCGTAGATTTTTATAGAAATTTAAGGTAATGTAAATTATAATGTAAATAATAATTTAATAAAAATAAATAAATAAATATATGTATGTATGTATGTATAAAATCGGCCCAAGAAAAATAAAGAGAAAATAAAAAGGATTTTGGGCCTTATCTAGAGGAGTTTTAGTAGGATTAGGATGCTTGTTAATTAAATAGGTTATCCTTTAGCCTATATATCTAAAAACCACGAATCCTTCTGTAGCACCTCGAAAAAATTTAGAACTCCTTGTCGTTTTACGCAAAGGTATGTACCGCAAGCAATTGCAAATTTACCGTTACTTTATAATAAAAGTTATCCTTCAAGCGGCATACAACATTTTACCTTGTTTAAGAGTTATAATAACGCGTATAAATCATCATTTTGTTTACGGATAAAAAAGGGGTACCTTAGAAAACGCGTAACAATAAAAAAATAAAAAAAATCTTATTTTTCACGCCTTGCGAAACAAAGTCGCACGACTATGTTATTTTGTGAACCCGTCCATACTTCAATAAATAAAACTATAAATGGACAATATTTAAATATTACTAAATAAACAATATACCTTGATGTTTCATTACCTCAAAACTCTAATATACAAATGCGTATCTAAGTCAATCAGTAGAAAAATTCAAAATAGGCAAGCCAACACTATCATTACATCTCTTACATCCAAGGTCCTACACCTTACGTTCTTTCGAAATCATTCACATACCACGTCTTGCTTTAAATTTCAATTCAACAAATAGCATCTATTCTTTAACAGTATTAGAAAAGAGCAATCATAACAAATAGTATCATATACATCAATAGTATGTGTAAATAATGTCATTCACATGCATAGCCTCAGGAGACTAGTGAAGACTTTACGTATAAATGAGGAACCATGCATGAACAATTCTATCACAACTAAGATTTGAAAACAAGAATTAAAATGATATGGATCGAGTAAGGATTTTCGTTGGGGCGCAAGAGCTAAGGGGACGACGGGTTACAAGGGGCCAAGAGTGGTTCGAGCTCTTATCATCATCATTCCTCCCTACCGACTAACAAGCTTGGACCTCGGTAAGTCGCCCTCGTGGCTTAACGCCTAGCCTTATTATAGCATTCACATTGTAAACCTACGTATGACCCAAAACCAAGGCACGTCTAGCCTTGGCAAGCTAGACGAGGGCCTCAGCTTTGCATGACGTATACACGACTACATGGTACAAATCATGCGTGGTCTTTGTATCCATGCGCATGCTAACCCTAACATCATGCCATGCATGAGATATCGACGTTAGGTTATACGTTCCTTGCACAACATTAGTATGCGTCGGCCATGACAAAAACCTGGGCATAGCCGACTAGCATGCGATGAACCGCAATGAGCTTTGGCTCACCTGTTGGGACGTCGCAGCCCTAAAGAAACCAAGCAAGGATGTGCTCGTTGGGTTGTAATGAGACCTTGTAATACTTAACATTTCTTAGCATTTCAAAAACCATTAAAATACATGCATACACCACGAAAAGGATGCAACCACAGCAGCTGCTGTTGGGTCTGCTCAAAACACACAGTCGTCCTTGTGTCTTAACATTTAAAGACCTCGTAATCAAGCATTTGAGTCAGGATCATGCGGGTTTAAATGGAAGAACTAATTACACATGCTTGCGTATATAATGTGGGAACAAGGAAAACAAGTAGCAAATAATTAAGGGTGCGTTAGGTCCAAGAAGAAGACACCATAACAGTGGTTGTCAACCCACTTTTGGGCTCGACCGAATCAGAAAAAGGAAAAGAAAGGGTAGCCATGTGGGGTTATATTATATAGAAATAATAATTATGATATTTAACTTGTAAATCTTAGATGTAAAGAAGTATGGAAACATGCATGTTTTTGAGTCCTTGGTTCGTCCCTTGTCGAGACTCAAACGAAATGGGTAAACTCTCTAACGAAACAGGATTTACTCAAAAGATAGAAGACTATAAAACAATGATTTTCGAAGAATTAGGAGTAATAATAACGAAATTAATTTATAAACGAATTTAACATGGTTAATATAAAATCTTTGACACTAAAAATATTTAAAAGTTCATTCGGGTTTAAAGCGTAGTAATTAAAAAGTGAAAAACCAAACATTTGATAAACATTATTTTAAAGAATTAAGGGACTGTACGTGACAATATGGAAACTTAAGGGTATTAGCGGTAAATATATAATAACTTAATTAAATGAGTCGAACGAACCGCGATAAATAAAGACTGATAATTTTAGGATTAACTTGTCAATTGCGGTATGAATAAATATATAAACTTAGAAACCAATAAATGATGGCTATATATTCCTGAGATATAGAACTTGTAGATATAAGTTGCAACACATAATCAATCCTTATATATGCGCCTATAGTCGCAAAGTCACCCTTAGAGCCAAGGGTTTAAATGACCTTTTGAAAACATAAAACGTTACCTCATAAACGACAATGCCTTATGACTCATTTGCATAATTCATTTCATACATTAAGTGTTAGAATATAAACTCAGATTGTCATAATTACTTAGGTGTTTGACTGAGTCGCTATTTGACGTGCATTGATCCGTTATCAGTTCCAGGCGATTAACTGACAAGGTGAGTATTCATAGCCCCTACTCTACTGTTTTAAATCATCTTTTGGGGTGAGAACATTGCTTATTTCAAATGTGTGAATACAAGTGCAATTACTCATTACTGATTGGTCTAAGTCCCGATTTAACCCAAGTTGCCATCTGCCCGATTTATCATGAACCGTTAATTACTTGTAAGCGCGAATGTTATGGATAGATCTATCGGGATTGACGTCCCTGTTCGACTTGGACTGACATTAGTCAAACGAATATAGTTTCATTTGAGTCAGATTACGGGTTTCCTGGGTTAGACGCCTACAAGGGCAATCATTCATTGTTAGTATATGTTAACGCTTCAGTGTCATGAGCTTAGACAATAGTAATGCAATTTATATGACTTTGTATATGTTATATGATCATATGTGGATGAAATCTTGTGATTCATAAACACTACATTTTTCTTCTTAAACAAACCTATGAACTCACCAATTTTATGTTGACACTTTAGCAATGTTGTCTCAGGTATTAAGAACGAAGATGTTATTTGAAGTCTCATGCATTGCAGTCATTTCCCGTTATCTGAAGATCACTTGTACTATTTAAAAACGTTGTCGTATTGTCTGTCGTCTATTTTTTTATGCTTCCGCTAAATGTTTAAACAATTTATTATTTCCTAATTCAAGTGATCAATTTTCTTAAAACATCTCATATAGAGGTCGTTCTGTATTGCTTAGAAGTATGATAATCATGAAGTCACACGCCCTCGGCTGCCATTATACTTTGATATTTTGGGGGTGTGACAAAATCATACCAAAATAACCCTAAAACCTAAACCATATATGAAAGAAATCATATTTTTTAAACAAAAAATTAAACA
>BQNB010131916.1:0-18710 GCA_026074375.1 Tanacetum coccineum | reverse complement strand
TTCTTTAAAATTGAAATTCCATAATCCGTAAAACATTGAACAAATCCATTATCAACCAAACGTGAAACTGAAACAACACCTCTATTAATAGTAGGTGTATAATGACAATTGTCTAAACAAATCATTAGGCCATTAGGTAAAACTAAGTCATAACTTCCAATAGCTTCTACTTGTTCATGAACTCCATTGCCCACGTACAAGTAAAGAGATCCTCATTTCAGCTTCTTTTCAATCCTAAATCCTTGTTTTGTGTTACAACTGTGAGTACCACAACTAGTGTCATACACCCAGGAATTATTATTAGGTAAAGAAAATAATTCTATTATGAAGATACCTGAAGAACTGGCAGAGCCAACTTGCTTCTTTTTCTTCAACAACTCAGCAAGATAAATAGGACAGTTCCTTTTCCAATGTCCTACCTCCTTACAGTGGTGGCATGCATCATCCTTAGTTGGGCGCTCCATAGCAGTAGGCTTAGGGTTTTTAGGCTGAGGGATATAAACCTTCTTATCCTTTCCCTTTCCTTTAACCTTATTCTTGCCTTTTGCATTAAGCGATTTCTTATTGGCCTTCTAGATTTTACCACCTTTAATCATCATTACTTGTGGTGTTTCAGCATTTTTAGGTAAACCCTTCTCATACTCAATAAGTATAGCATGAATTTTACCAATTATCTTCCCCATGTTATGCATATTGTAATTTCTATCAAATCCTGCAAAATCTTTAGTAAGGCCATTAAGAATTAAGCCTACTGTGATATCTTGTGGTAGTACATAACCAAGGCATTCTAGTCTCTCCACATATCCTTTCATCTTTAGGACACAGTCAATAACTGGTTTACCCTCCTTTTGTTTGCAAGCATGGAAAGATTGGATTAAGTCAAACTTCTCCACTCCAGCTTGTTTCTCAAACATAGATCGAAGCTCCTGAATCATGTCATATGGATAATACAATTCAAATTGCCTATGTAATTCTTAAGTCATACTTCCAAGCATTAGACAGGCAATCTCAGTATGAGCATCATATAGAGCTGTCCACTCAGTCACAACATTTGGATCAGCAACAGGCTCAGGAGCAGGAGGTAAAGGCTGTTCAATGACTTGCATTTTCTTATCGACTCTCAAGACTAACTTAAGTCGAGCAAACCATTCATTGAAATTATTACCAGAAAGTTTTTATTTTTGAAACATCGACCTGAAAGCCGAATGGTTTATGTTTTGAACATGTAGTGCCATCTACAAAAACATAAAAAGCTCAAGAATTAGTATTTTCGATAATACTCCTTGAAGAAAATTAATTACCCATGTTTATTTAATTAAACAAATAATTTTCTAACGTTAGGACCCAATTTGACATGCACCCACCACATCAGTTGATCTGCTAGTGATGGTGTATTCAAAAGGTAATCAATGATTAATAATTCACAACTATTGCAATTCCTAAACCATATGGGACTTACTTTATTACAATAATATCTAGTAAGCATGTTTCATCCCATCTATGCCGCGTGTTAACATGTCTAACCATAACAACGCTAAGTCGTCCAATGAAAAACAGTAATTATGTAACACTCATCGTCTTACAGAAAAGCGTATAATTACCTTATGATTGAAAATCTACACACGTCTCACGCATAGTAAAGAGCAATCTACAAGTGTTTTTACAAATTGGATGGCAATAACTTAGTTGAAAAAGGGTATTTTATTTGACGTGTCAAATATGTACGAAGAAACATGCATACATCTTCGTATCATTGATTTTAATAAAAAAAACTTTTACTCAATTTAGTTTATTATTACGGTATCACCTATTATCATCGTATCTTATACATAAATAGTGAGACCTTAAAATTGACGATTCAATGTGTTTCCAAATCTAAAGAGTTATGTCTTTTTTCAAAAAAAAAAACACTGTAGTGACATGCCATGGTTCACGGTAACTCCAATCGAACGCACAAAGAAGCGGAGAATCAGGTCAGCGCGAAGTGTATAAAAAACCTGAATTCTTTAGGAATGTTGACCACTCCGCCTTAAACTTCTCTTATAGTTTGTTCTAGTGGATGAGCTGTACTTCCCATGAGTCCATAGCGTCTAGTTTTATTCATAAGAAAACTTTAATTTTGGAAACACATTATGAACTATAAATTGCTAGTCTAATCATGGAAGATTTTATATCGGATGTAAGCCAAACCCACTTTTGACTCACTTTTGATTTGTTTGCAATATATAGTCATATAAATATGATTTCGATAATCAATAGTCATGTTTATATTGTTTTTCTTTCCCTGAAAAACCCTTTTATTTTCCTCAACAAGATCATCACGAACTTAAAAATTAAACTATAAACATCAACTAAACTAAATAACATTTATTTAAACACACTTAACAATTAAGGCACTGCAAACGATAAATATTATTCCAAATTATCTATAATAAAACGTGCACGATAATACATATATGAGCTCATTTGTCCTGTAAACTCCGGCCTAACATCTATCGACAAAATTCGATTGTGTAAGACTTATACAAATAACAACCGCATAACACATAAATCTTTTAACTATTTTTAGGCCCCATTAATTCAATAATAAGGGTCTTCCCGAATTCTTGAATCATGGACTTTACCATTAAGAAAATATTTAAAATTATGTGTACTTGATCAAATTTAAACAAAACCATTAAACATTAACAAACTTAAATATCTAATATCAATCCATGATAAATTTGCATGATTTTATCATGGATCTCCATTAACAATTAACAAAACTTAAAACTATTAACAATTAATACATCAAGTTTTATATATAAAATTGCATACAACCTATCTCGTCTAATTAATTTTATTAACCGTCAAGATCAAATCTTTTTAACAAAAACGCCCACCGGGGCATTAAAATTAATCACGAAACCCTAATTTGTCCAATTTTATTACTTGTAATTAAAGATTCTACACGATGGCTCGTGATGCCACTGTTGGGTTTTACAATCTAATTAACCATATTAATTAACACGAGTACGCAGCGGAATAAAGATAACATGTAGAATACATTAATTAACAAGAATAGAAGAAGTATACCTTTTAGCACGAAACGATACACCGTTTAAAGAAACCGTAAACACCAGTCTTCTACAAACGCGGTGTATAATGTCAACAACGCGAAACCAAAAAAATCCAAAGTATGAATTCCTCTAAGCTTCCACAACACAATACGTTCTTAGCAAACAATGAGTATGCAGTACTGAGTAGTGATATAGCAAAAAAATACCTTCGTCTTTGATTTCTATCACCACAATCCCGAATGAAATCACATAGTTGTGGTTTTTGTTCAAGTCGACCGAAGTAACCCCAAGGGTGTTGAAACCGAAATTCGCACGACACAAGAAACAAGTAAAAACGAAAACCCTTGAAGATATTCAAGGTTTAATCGAGCTTAGGTAAACACAAGGACGATATATATGGTTTTTGGTTTTTTCAAGTTATGCCATAATAATGAAAAACAATCCCTATATATAGCCCTCACAATGATCTCCTAATCCTATTAGGAAACTATGTTTCCAGCCGACTAGAATAAGGAAAAGGGTCAAACCAAAAATTCATTTTTAGTTTTTCGTATTAAGTCCTTTAACTTTTATATACTTAAATCTCATTAACATTTAACGATTGTTTGCTAAATCATTACTTAAACATTGTTTACGTATTAACGTGTGCGTCCCCTTAGGCTCAAATAAATATTCCGGACATATATTAATTCATATTTGGACATAATCCAACAATAGGTATATAATCCACAAAACTTGAATGGTCCAATCAAATCTCAGAATTTAGAAGTCAAATGATGCATTAACAAATCTTGCTTGAAAAAAAACCTAGAAAATATAGATCATCCCAGTAGGGTTGGTTTGGAAAGCTTACCGTTATTCCAAAACAATGTACTTGAGACGGTACTTGTAGAGGTACTTCCCACCGGCTGAATGCTAATTATTATCAAGAAGATACTTGAATAATCAATTTGTCATCAGTTTTAACACCAATAAAATATTATTATTACATACTTCAAGCAACAAAAGCATGTTTAAACAATATCTTAGTATTCTACTGATTATGCTTCTATTATCTAACGGGGTTTTCATTATAAGTCAAAATGTCAAATTAGTGAATATTTTTGTATTTTAATTTAAAAATATTTATAAATAATTAATAATTATCATGTTCGTCAATTATCATTTTAATCAGTGTAAGTTTCGCCACAATCATGGTAATAAGCGGCATTGAGGCATTGAAGGTTTACTTTACGAAGCTGTTTTCCTTAGGTCCTCAAGTAGAACATAGTAAATGTTTTAGTAGTGGGTGGGCTATTCACCCCACTGTATTGACAAAAGATCAAAATCCCAAAGATGATCGGAATTAAAAGGTGTCGGGATGCCACGCATGCTATATGTATCGGCATCTATATAAAAAGATCGAAAAGAAACGAATTTATTTACCTCCTCGTGTGTTGTTTGATTTAATATGCTCGCCAAGGGTGAAATCCCAATCTTATAAATCCTCACATTTCAAAGTGGTGCCTTTTTTTTCTCTTATTGCTTGATGATCTATTACCCTGCATCATGTTTTGGTATTGAACCAATTAAATATATTGATTAATTGCTCTATATATAAAGTTATTCGGATCCTCAATAGACAAACTCATTAAAGTAAAAATAATATTATCCCATTACTCGCTTGAATTCCATTTCTTTAAGGCCATGACCATCCTCATCCTCATCCTCGTCAACTTTGCTCTCAGGTTCTACATCTTTAACGTATACAAAGTCCCTTCTTCGGAGAGAATACCTTGCTCATATGGATACGCCAACTAAATAAGTAAATTTAATGAAAGTTAGAAACAACAAAATCTATAGAAAACTTATGATTAGGTTAAGTCAATGTTCTATGTACTTCAATATATGCTTAAAGTCTTGTTTTCTTAAAACATGTAAGTCTTTACATAGTGCTTTAACCTGACAAAATAATATGTTATAAATTTTTACATGTAGGTTAAAGTTAATATAACATATAAAATGATTCATAACCGAAAAAGGAAAGGGAAAACAATTATAGGGCATGCCATTTATCAATCTCGCTTGACAAAGCTGCCACAACCCGGGCAAGTCACTCTTTTTGAGGAAGTCAAGTATTACATCGACCCTTAAGTATCCATATCCAAACTGCAACAAAAGGTTCATAAACCCCTTAGACTACTGCATAAAACACCTTCCTAAATAGGCCATAACACAAACATCATCATGTTTCGAACTTTTTAACTGCATGTTATATAAGCATGTCACAAAACTATCTAATGATCTATTTTTTTAAAAGGTTGCTACGTTATTATAACAAATACTAAACCAATGTCAATTTCAAAATTATTTGCCATTAGTTACACATTTTTTCCTATAATATCTCAAGAATACTCAAAATAAATATTGCCTTCAAAATTAACAATAGAAAACCAACTAAACTTTCCACTTCATGTTTTCGAAAAGACCAACTAAACTTTCCACTTCATGTATTCGAAAAGACCAGAGTCCAAGTGCTTATAATCTCACCGATACAAATATTGTAGCAAAAAAAAAATACATATTGCCAATACCTTAATATGAGAAAATAATCATTCGCGTTATAATACATGGTACAAATTATTACCAAGCGACACGAATCCTCTTCCAAATGCCGGTGACTGAACAATGTCTGAAATCGGATTAATAATTGGTGTTGTCGAGCCTACAATGATGCAATTATCATTCTAATATATAGTAACAGTGTAAACAATTTTTTTAGATACAAAAGTGGAGCCGCTTTACGGTTGGGTTTGTTTAGCTCATGAATATTGTGTTTGAATTCTATGAATATCTATAATCACTGCTAATAGATATCAAGATCTGATTTCTAACAATTAAATATAAAAAAATCAAAATACAAATAGATTACCTCAGTTATGATAATACATATGAAAACCCTTACCCGAATTTTGACAGAGTTTAATCGGTGTCCCCATATCTCATCAAAAAAAAGGATTGATTGAATTCGATTAGTCAATTTTGGTTTAGGGTTTTGATATTAATATTGTTGGTTTTCAAGGATTCTTGAATTCTGGAAATTTGTTTTTTTTGAGAGGAGGAATATGAAAATCAACAATATCAAAACCCTAAACCAAAATCCTAAAAAATGTGTTTTTTGGATATTGTTGGTTTCGATTTTGTTGAATGGGTTATGCGATGATGTTTCCATAAAGAAGAAGGAAGAGGAGTCGAAAGTGTGTTAGCCGGTGGTTTTCATTGGATGAGTATGTTGATGTGTTTCTTTTTAAAATTGCAAATTAAACCCTCCGTGGTTTTTAAGTTTTATTTTCTATATATTTGACACATATGTCTTTTCATAAGATTTCATTATTGGACGTTTTTTTAATAAGATTGACCAAAATCAATTTTAATTTTGACTTTTTATTAACCAATCAAATCGCACGATTTTACTTATGTGGCAAAATCAAGTTTTCTGATTGGCCTAATTTTTTTCATACCAACATTTAATCCCGTACAAAACTCCAAAATGATGTAATTCTTTTATTATATAAAAGATATATTAAACAGCAAGATCGTTCCCCGAGGCTCTTTTAATGCACCATTAAATACCCGCCCGAACCGATTTCTTTTGATATTGCCCCGTTTCTATCTCTCTCCATTAGTATTCCCACCACTTCTTGAACCTTCCTACGCACACATCGCCTTCTTCCTCTCTCTCTAGAAACCCACAGAAAATCATCTACCATCAATCAATAACTATTGACAGCAACCACAAACACCTAACTACTCAGATGCCAACCTCTTCAATCTTCGGCTTTTACCGACGACGTCGTGTCTTTGTGTTTTCCAACGAACCTTGCGCCGTTGTCTTCACGACTGTTCTTACGCTGTAATTGTGGGTATATGGTTTTTATTTGACATAAAGTTTTATTTTTGGGTAAATTAAATTGTTTTTCTTAATCATGATTTTGTGTATTTGTATTTTAGGTACATGTGTTGGTGGTAAACATGGATCCTAATTCTAAGAGTTTTATTGAGGTAATTAATTTTTATTTTTATCTTTTAATTTTAGGAATATGATTTGAATTAGGGATAGGATAATATGAATTAGAACCAAGGATATGTGAAACTAGGTAAGGGTGAAATCAGAGACAAGTGAAAAGTTGTTTGTGTTAGTCTCACAAATAGGGCGTTTTGCTAGTATAAAGTATTTACTTATGGATTTATATGTTTTATTTAGTTATAGCGAAGCGAAGAATGAGATATGATGGTTAAAAAGTTTAATTCATTTAAGAAGGAAATGCCGGTTTTTAGGCTTTCGCTTATTAGTCCTGGAATTAAGAATCCAATTAGGGGAAATGTTTAGCTTGCGAAAAAGGTGCTAATGATAGAACGTATAGGAAACAAAGAATATGCTGGTCTTCGAAGTTGTATAACGCTTTGTTAATGCATTGGAACAACTTGGCGGTTCAGAAGGTTAGTTTTTTAAAGCTGAATTTTCATATCCGTGTTATATAGTGACAATTAGTACAAGTTGTTTTTATATACGAATAAGACTGTCCGCACTTTCGCGGAGCAAGTTTTTTCAGCTTATGGTTGCTTATGGGGTACGTTTGTTTGGGCTTATGGTTTATTTATAAGGCATCAGTTAAAGCTGAGATTACTCGTATCTTGGCGAGGCAACCTGTTAGGATTGCAGCCATGGCGGGCTTATCCTCTTTAATGTGTGTTGTGTCACGCATATTGTCATATTTTTTTAAACCAACACACGCTTCTGCGGTGTCTGTAGCTGTATCGATTGCAATGTTAATCCCTCTATCAGTTTGTATTAATTATAAAGGGCCGTGATGAATCTGAGCAGGTTTGATTAAAGCCGTGATTCTCCGCATCTTGGCAGGGCAAACTATTAGGTTTGCAGCCATGGCGGATGCATCCGCTTTTTCGATTGCTAGTATATCTGAGCCTCATAGACACATATCTGATCGTATACCTATCTGAGGTTAAATACAAGTATTAAGGAAACACCAGCCGTGACGATCTTTTTTTTACATTTGTTTTTATAACTTAAAAAAAGCTATCGGATAACGGCCATTTTGTTTTAAAGGTGTGTCACATTATTCACACTATAAATCTCTTTTACGCATCGTTTTAATTTGTTGTTACTAATTATATATCGAATGGAACAATTTCAGGGGGCGGCGAGAAGTGAGCAAGGTGGTTTCAATTGTGGAGTGCGGCGGGAGGCGCAAATGTGGTTGCTACTGGGATTTCAAATGCGAACGTCAGGTTTTCTATGGATTTTGAGTCGCTATAATTTTGATAGTTTTAAGTTATCAATGAATTGTTATTATTAAAGCATGGAATAGTTTGAGCTTAGTTAAAAAAACAGCTTACAATAAGCTTCTTAGAACAACAAGGTTAGTTTCAAAACATCGTTGTAAAGCTAACGAGCACTGCTGTTATCTTACAGCTCGACTTCCTGGGAAAACTCAGGATCATTTACAGATCTTTAATAAACGGACACTAGAGTGGGCTACAGAGGATGCGAATAAAGGGTGTGAAGCAACGAAAGTGAATATAGATACAGCTGCAGCCAAAAGAACGCGCCCACAGTGAGGTGAGATTCTGTTTTGACACATTTCGCATATTATTTTATTTATGATATGAAATTTGACAATTCTTCTTGGTTTCTTGGTATGTGTCGCTGCGTGAAGTACTTTAAGGCGTTGGCATGCTCAATAGATAGCAAGACTAATCGAAAGAATAGTCGGAACAATAGAGAACACGAGGTGTGTGTGACTTCTACTTCCAAAATATTAACAAATGATTTTATCTAAATCCAATTTAGCGATGATTTTGCAGTTCATATTTTAGACAGCAACTTCTAAAAAATCTTACATTTTTTATGTCGAACAGAATCCGTGTAGTGTTAATGATAAGTTTTTCGGTATTTTGATTATTTTTTACAACTATAAACTATTTTCCGCCAACATATTCTATAAAAGTTAAGGTTGTGATTTTTTTTGGTTGAGGCTTTGGACCTTTTTTACATTAGTTAAGGTGTCGGGTAAAAAACCGATACCACCTGCAATAGTAAGTGTTTTTTACTCTCATTATACGTTTAGTTTCCTTCTCTCAATTTCCTATTGTTATTGGTTTGGTATTTGTATGTCTAACAAGTCATCAATTTCTCTCACAATCTACGACGGTCATCTATATGTCGCGCTTTCAAGAGCCACTATCCCAGACGGACTGAAGGTTCTTATTAGCTCGCGTACCGACCGACCGTCGAGAAGTACAAAAAATATAGTTTACAAAAGTTTCCTTCCAGAACTTTTGATCGAACAGGTTAACCTAATGTTTTTATCATATACACCATTAGCATAGTATAAGCTGTTTACCTTGATTAATACTACATATATTCACTTGACGTCAATAGGTACAACTAACGAAGTATCATATCTGAATAATTTCTTACGTTATTTTACTATTTGGCTTAACTAATACTTGCCTTAACTGCCGCTACATGTGTTGTCCCTTAGATACAATATACGTGTTTGTTTAATTAAGATTGCAGTCCGTCGCATATATTTGCATACTTTTCATGTCACTTATAATTCAACCTGTTTTAGACTTTGTAACTGATTTCGACTTTATGCTTCTTTATAAATTTGTATTTGTACCTGAATACTATATAAACACTAAACTTATAGATAATACTAAAAACGTTATATATATACCTTTTTTCAGACGGATGGCGACAACCAGTGACTCTGACAGAACATGCGAAGACAAAGGCAAACTGATCGTTGTAGAACCCAAAATCACACATGTCACAGACCTAGAGCCAACACACTGTAACAAAACCATTGAAGTTATCGTGTATCGTAAGTGGACCTTAAAGCACGTCCACACCCGCCAAGCAACAAACTACTGTTGTATCTTAATAGACAAACAAGTACGTTAACAATTATCCTCTTATGAATATTGTTTTAATATTCAATAACTTAAAACCGTACCTACTTTCAACTATATATAACAGGGGACCCCTATTCAAGCGAATATGGATATTAAAGATGCCGATTACTTTCACCAGCTATTTCAACTTAAAAAGGCATACAGAATCACAGGTTTTAGCTGCGAACAAACAGGTGCGTGGGACCGAACTCTGGAAAACCCCACATCTCTCATATTCGGAAGACACGTCGACTTGATAGAGCTACCAAATGACGGTTTCCCTGAATACTACTTCAATTTTGCTTCCTACAATGAGCTTCCAGCAAGAGCCGATGGCAGAAATGTGATACTCACAGGTAACAATGTAATAACACTATGATATCTATTACTCCATTTATTCATGACGCTATTCTCATTATAACAGAAACCGTTGGCCGCATACAAGCTGTTAACAGAGTCTATACGTCAGGAGATGCCACAACAAATTGCATCGATCAGAGAACAATAGACATTCAAAACCTAAGGTACGCTTTCCATACCAAAAAAAGTTACAACTGTGTACATCTAAGTAACCTTATATCTTTGATTCTTTTACGGTGGCAATACCATTGTCACTAGAAAGTAAAATATTTTATAATGATTTCCTGCAAACTTGAAAATCACAGAACTACTAATTTCCCAACTTTAAAAATATGGTCAAAGTGTTAATTACATCGAGGAATCAAGCTTATGCACCGTTTCATGAGTGTTTAGATTCAGAGTTGTGTAAGCAAAATGCATAGCAACTTTTCTTTATGTTGCAATCTCAATTTAACCTATCTATAAATTAATAGGGGTGTTTGGATATACAGGTTGCATCTTATGTGAAATAAAATCACCTGACACGTACTTTTAATTATGTTTTTTTCCTTCACTGATGTTTGCTTATATATGTTCTTAAATTAATCAAGCTGAAAAATAAATGTAAATTATATACACTTAATTATAACATGGATTAGTATGGTGAATGGATTAAAGAAAAGTTGGTTAAACTAATGCCCCTTCGTTTAGGTGTAGCATTTCATAGATTGCTTCTTTTAGGCTTTCCAGACGATTTTTAGCAGCTCAACATGACATATCTACCCCTGCGTTAATATTATAATCTTATAATTTATAGCGAATTGGTTAGGCTGCTCAACGAAAACACATATGAACACATGGAACCAAGATGGCCTCGCCTTTTTCGACCCATACAAAAATGACCCATTTTGATCCGAACATGACTTTTATACTGTTGTTTGCTTCAAGAGTCAACATCTATGATTTCCTTCAGGAGTTGTCATTTCTTAGACAATATGATGAAGTGGTGGAACTGTGGGAGGCGCATTGCAGGCCTTTTTTCAACCAAACATCATGTGGTTGTGCAGATATTCATGTCACTACAACTCCGATTATCATTTTCAGCTTCGTTTTTAGGCGATCTTGATGAAGCAGTGGAAATTTGGACTGGAACATGTTGCGGATCTTCAAGTGTACGTGAAGAATTCAAAGAGGAAAATAAATGGACTGCAAGACCTCGACTAAACATTTAAAAGTATAGTATAGATATACATATTTGTGTGTTTGTCACTATTCGTTGTGAAGATGGGCATGAACTCTTTTTGTTGTTGTGCTCACACCTAACATAAAAAAAAAATTTAAAACCCCCCGTTTAAAAAAAAAAAAACCCCCCCCCGCGCTCCGTATTCGAAACGCGGGTTAAAAAACTTCGCGATTGGTAATATTTTTTAATTTAAAAACAAATTAATGTTGGTGTTATAAAATTAAAAATGAAAAAAAAATATAGGTTACTTTGTAGTGGAAAAGGTCGCCTGTATGTTACCGGAGAGAGAAAGCTGATGTGGCACCGGAAAGTACATGTCGCGACCCACGACCATACTAAGCAGCCTAACAAACTTACAAATTTACATCAAGTTATTTAATGAACCATTTTAGTAATTTTTATATAATAAAACTTGTTTTACGTAAAAGCTAGAACTGTGACATGATCATTAACCACGTTAGTGTGTGTTTGGCGACACGTAGTAGTAGCAGTTAGCAGTAGCAGGAAGCAGTAAGCAGTTGGCAGTAGCAGTTAGCAGTAGCAGTTGATTGTTTGCTAAAAAAAGTGTTTGGTAACGTAGCAGTAGTAGTAATTATAAAGTGTAAAATTACGGAAAAAAGGCATATACACGTTTAAATAATAAACTAATTAAAGAAATAAGAAACTAATTAAGGGTATATGAGTAATTTTAAAACAAAACGTTCGAGCATTTGCTTGAAATGCTTCTTTAGCAAGCATTTTAATTTGAAGCAGTTGCATAAAATTCAAACTCTAGTTGCTTTGTTGCCAAACAAGCTTTTTAACAAAACCGCTAACTGCTTGTCGCTTACCGCTCCAAAACGCTTCCAAATGCTAGTTACCAAACATGACCTATATCCAATGTCATTTTTACTTACCCCTAGACTTAATTGATCATGCCAGTTATCCGTTTTGTTGTTGTCCAGATTCACCTATACTCATTTTCTTTTAATATTACCCTAATCTAATCACTTTCACCACATCACTTTCCCCAAAATACAAAACCTTAATCCAATCTCCATGTCTTCTTCGACTTCCACCTTAATCCAATTTTCCTTTAAGGCTTCTTGTTTCTTTTAGACTACCACTACTCCGGGTAGAACATTTCTAATCGATAGGTAAGATTCGTATAACACTTTCATAGAATCATATGAATAACACTTTCATCCTCCTTATAATATTAGTTGTCCATTGTGTTTACATAAGTGGTTTGATCCCGAGTTAGAAGGTGAATGGTAGTATGGTACCGTGATAGTTTGTATGAAATGTATATGCAACTAAACCCCCACCAAAGGCGTGAATTGGCAAATGTGATGAACCGACAACAAAAGATTGATGAATTAGAGTTATTGCTGGAAGAGAAAAATGTTGAATCGAAGAAAATTGTTTCTTGTTTGACCTTTTGGAAGTCAATGTTTATTCTTACTGCAATTGTGACTTCTATTATTCTGGCAATTGTTGTGTCATTTTACCTACGAAATCCAGTTTCTACCTTAATCAATTGTTTCACCCTTTCTGTAAAACTGTATTCACCACTTTATCTTATTCAATGGTGGGTGAAAGGGTTTTTTTTTGAAAAGCAACAATATATTACCACAAAAACAAAACAATACAAATCAAGGCAACTCACTTATCTAAACGAGCCGATTAAACAAAGCGGGCCTCTAAAACAAGACTACCCACGAAAACAACTAAAAAGAAAACAAACACAGCCTAACATAAAAAGACTTGCAAACAAAGACAATCTGCACAAAAGAAATTTTGAGAGCCCAGCTACTACAACATGCACCCAATGCCACGCCAAGGAGCCAAAAAGAAATTAAGGACATTTCCTACAATGTAGGAGATAGTGGAAACATGTCATGAATTGGCCACATAACTTGACAACCAGGTATTGCAAAAACTAGACCCACAAATAATTTCAATGCAGCATACATGACGAACTGATATGATATATACAGTTGACCCAAACATACGGAAACATTTAAGTAGACCTGCTGATATAAGCAGTTGACCCAAACAAACAGATTCCATTAAGCAGACCTACTGACCACACCGATTCACTTATTCAGAACAGCTGACCGCACAGAAACCATTAACTCGAACTCGAAAAGCAATTTATAGGATTTAATAACCACAACTGCCAGTTTATCATTTTGTAAATCTTCGATCTTCGCACTATCCACTGGTAGCTCTTTAATTGGATATCTTGAACAATTTTATTTGTACTTGATGTTTTATTACTAAACACATGAGAATTCCTTTCTTTCCATATGAAGTAGCCGGATGCCCAAATGACCGCTTGCCAAACACGAGATATCGAGTTAGGGACATTAACGTTCCCATATGATGAAAAAAATTCACCAATTGAGAAAGCGTTAACGGGCCTCAACTTCCACCAACTAAACCTTATTCCACACGCTCATAACAAGATCGCACGTGACCAAACTATGTGCACATGATTCCACCGCATTAGTGCAACAAGGATAAAGAACCGAGTCCAAATCAATGCCTCTTTTATCAAGCTCCTCCCGAACCGGAAGTCTTCCTTTCAAAGCTCTCCACACGAATATGTTTACCTTCTTTGGCACCAACTTGTTCTAAAGCGTTTCTTGCGTTCCAGTTTCCACATGAAGAATCTTTTCCTCGATTAATCTTGATAAATCTTTAACCTTGAACTCCCCGTCCTCGCATAAGGTCCACCTCCATGAAGGGTTCTAGTGCTAGTTAATAAACAAACACCAACACAGACAGACAAAGGACACAATATTTAAGTTTCCTAATTCCTACCAATATGGTCAAATTGCATGTGAGGAACAACCTCATGGTTTTACACAACATTAAAATATTAAACAAGTGTTAACACATGGTAGAACCACCAAAATAATGTCGTGGTGACACATCAAAATGACGCGGCCGAACGCATGTTACCTTCTACTTTAAAATCTAAAATATCCAAATTGTTTTTCCAATATCATAATCAATGTTGTGAAACAATAAAGTAAATAACAATAAACAATAACAAGAAGATAGAGAATAAAGAATTGTATTATTTATCTCACAATGGAGATATGTATGTATAGACACGAGATGGAGTATTCCACAAGATACAATTCTAATAAGATAATTACTAATAATAATAAAAGATATGAACATCCATTCCTTATTTATCCATAACACTTCCCCTTGGATGTCCATTTAAGGAATATGCCTCGTTAAACCTTACTAGATAAAACTCGATGGGACAAAAATCTAGTGAAGAAAAAAGAGTACATAAATCCTTTATATGCTCGGGGATGTTGCCTCATTAAAAACCTTGCTGGAAAACCATGTGGGGACAAAACCATGGCAAGGGAAAAAGATCATTTAGTCTCTGAAATGCACATTAAAGTGTCTTGATAGAATCAAGTGAATAAACATTCTCTACACATGTTGTTCGCATATCCATACGTCATACATCTATTCAAGTATATCATTGAACTTTACAAGTTATTCATTACCAACATCATGTATGACCATTTATGAAAATTTAATGGTTCATATACATTTTAGTATGACATATCTAAATGGATATTGTGATCAACATCTTTATAAATTAAGGGAGTCTTTCCAACATCATGTGACCTCATAAACATGAGAGTTGTTTATCCATATAAAGATATAACTTTGCCTTTGATGACAAGATCCCGAACAAAGTAAATGTCAATCTCGATATGCTTCGTGCGTTGATGTTGCACGGGATTAGAAGAGAGATAGACGGCACTCACATTGTCACAATAGACAAGTGTAGCAGTGGCTAGAGGTGTATGAAGTTCACGTATAAATACGTAACAGCAAGTTTCAGCGAAACCGCATGCAACCCCCCATGACTCAGCCTTAGCACTAGATCGAGAGAGAGTAAATTGGCGCTTTGATGACCAGGAGAGAAGATTGTTGCCAAGAAAAACACAATAACCAGAGGTTGATCGACGAGTAGTGGGACAACCCGCCCAATCCGCATCTGAGTAAGCCACTAAAGATGACGTCGTAGAGGAATAAAGTTGTAATCCATAGGACAAGGTGCCACGCACATACCGTAAGATCCTCTTGAGAGCAGAGAGATGAGGCTCTCGGGGGTCATGCATAAAGAGACAGACCTGCTGAACAGCATATGAAATGTCAGGCCGGGTAAAGGTGAGATACTGTAAGGCCCCAGCTAGGCTGCGATATAATGTAGAGTCAGAAATAGGAGCACCATCTGCAGAAAGTTTGGAGTCCGTGTCAACAGGTGTACGACACGGTTTACAATTAAGCATACCAGCCCGATCAAGAACCTCAGTCGCATACTTTTGTTGAGATAGAAACATCCCCGAAGCATTACGAGTCACAGAAATGCCCAAGAAATAATTAAGTGAGCCCAAATCAGTCATGGAGAACTCTGCATGAAGAGAAGTGATAATCTGCTGTAACAGATCAGAAGAAGATGCAGTCAAAACAATATCATCACAATCAAAAGCAGTATAGCAGTGTCTGCCCCCTGTCTTGTAGATGAAGAGTGAAGAGTCACAGCGACTATGATGAAACCCAACCCGAGCAGCATAAGCCGCAAATCTCTAAAACCAGGCCCGAGGGGCCTGTTTAAGCCCATAAAGAGATCGCTGGAGAAGGCAAACATGATCTGGATGCTGCGGATCCCGAAAACCAGGAGGTTGGTGCATGTATACAGTCTCTGATAACGATCCATGTAAAAAGGCATTCTTGACATCAAGCTGGTGAACCGGCCAATGTCTAGAAATGGCTAGACTGAGTACTGTCCGAATAGTAGCCGGTTTGACAACCGGACTAAATGTCTCATCCACTTCCCACCACCACTATAACATCTACTGCTGCTCCACCCAGTCCACCACGAAGCCCACTCCAACCGGCTCACCAAATACATGAGTCTATCCCACTTCCCCCACTCCACCACACTTCCAGCCCACATCAAACGCATCCACTGAAACAACTATTTCCTACACACAACCACAATAATCCCACCTCGACTCACCCCATGGTCACTCGCTTTCGTGTCGATACTAATCCCACCTCGACTCCCCCCTGATGATCACATCACTTAAGCTCATTAGTCTCTGAAATGCACATTAAAGTGCCTTGATAGAATCAAGTGAATAAATATTCTCTACACATGTTGTTCGCATATCCATACGTCATACATCTCATTCAAGTATATCATCGAACTTTATAAGTTATTCATTACCAACACCATGTATGACCGACTTTCGAAAGATTATAATGGTTTCACACAGCATTTTAGTATGACATATCTAAATCGATATTGTGATGATCATCTTTATAAATCAAGGGAGTCTTTCCAACATCATGTGAACTCATAAACATGAGAGTTGTTTATCCATATAAAGATCTAACTTTGTCTTTTATGATGCATATAGATTTCATCCTTAAGATGTTAATTTCGTAACTAAGACAAACCCTGTCTTGTTTTAAATTCAATTTCTATGCATTCAATCAATTTTACAATCATAAAATCAAATTTTATGAAACTTAAAACATATTTAAATCCATATCTCTTTATAAAGTATCATAGCCAAAATTCTTTATTTGGCATAATACTACACACCAATGTGATTATAACACATATGCCCAAAACATATTTAATTCAAAACAATCAAGTAGTATTCTCGAGAACTTTTCTTATACACTCAAGCATTAAAATTCACTAGCATGCTTCATACATTATCACATGAGCTCTATTCATTTATCTTTTAGACGCATATCGATTACTTATTATATTGCCAGACTTATAAAATATTAATGCATTATTTGATCCACCACATGAGAACATGTCTTTTTATAACCATGTCTCGTCACAATAGACTTCAATCTTTCATTATTTCTTTGCGTCTTTACATCGTTTGGCTGCTCATTTAAATATCTGCACTTTCTGCAGGTATTCTTCCCTGATCCTCACCATGATTATAGCGCTATTTATTTATTTACATAATCATTACCATGGCCATTATCTTATATAATACTATCGACGTCGATTCATTACTTTTCGATTCCACATTCCGCTAGACATTTCATTATCATTTATTGAGATCTCATAGTTTTTCACGTACCGGGGGTTTTTCAATTACCCTCATGTCTAGTGTCTCTTTGAGTAATTATTACCTCGATTTGACCATCTTAACTTTCTTGCTCCATTTTATCTATTCATTCAAGGATTTTAATTGGAATCGATTAGTCTATCACGTTGCATACGTGCCATACACTCACTACCATTTTATAGTTCTTACTACTGGGACAAACATTGTAATTAGAGCATTAGCAGCGTATATATGATCTAGTCACTACATTTAGGTCGCTAAACTTGTCTGGCAATTACTAAATTTGGAATATAAATTATCCCTTGAACTTCAAGTTCGTATTTATTAGTGTGAGGATCAACATTTATATTATCTTAATTCATTCCAAATTCCTTGCTGCTCATTCTTCCCCTGAATGAATTATCACTCTTAACATCCCATTTTGTGCATTATGGTGAATTTACTATGATATATATCGCACATTTACAATATCTCATATGGGAACTATATGGGTTGTGACCAAAAACCATTATAACAGGGAGGATTCATTATAAATTGTTGGCAAGATGCGAATTCATATGTTATAACATGCCCCATAAACTAAAAATTTTGTTCTCATAATTATTGGCTTTGCAATCAACTGAAAACGTTCTATAAACGTTTCAACAAAATCAATTGGCGTATGAACATGGGCTTCATAAAGTTCAACACTTATCCAATAATCGTCCGATATTTGAAAGTATTCACCACCATTCTCAATAATTTTATTTGGAAAACCGTGCTCGTATTTTATAAGGCAAACATTAATAACACCAACTTTAAGTTGCGTATTTGGTGATCATTTTGACGATGCATCGATTTTAAAACTCAAAAATGATCCACATGACACATGTATAGGCCTACATACATCCCTTTATAGTATTTCCAAAATTTTATCAGACAAAGTCTTTACTTTAATTTGGTGATGATGAACAATTAACTTCCAATGAGAACAATGAAATATAT
>BQNB010131915.1:0-18710 GCA_026074375.1 Tanacetum coccineum | reverse complement strand
TAGTTGAGGATTCGAGATGGCTATTGCTTTGTAGATTGGGGTCTGATCTAGATCAAATAGTTAGGATCAATTGTGTTTCACCATCTCAAGGTGATTATCAAGATGATGAATCCGTTTCTATGTATACTGTTGGGGCGTCATTGGGCATCACTTTCGATGGAAAACTGGCCCGCTCAAAAAATGGTGTGTTTAGTGATTTCTTGTCCGAGCTGAGCGACAATGACGGACCACTTCCCCCTTTATGAACAACAATTGTGGTATCTAGAACAACTGTTTATTTGTGTATTAAACAAGGGTGCAAACTTTTTCCTTTTTCAGCAATCAAGGTGCACATCCGTGTAATCTAGTTGTTATCCTCAATTCCGTCTCACGTTGTTTCAAGAATCTACTTTAGTTTCAAAGTTCATATATGTTGCTCGGGATTTCAAGCTGCGCTCAAGAGCTCATAGTTGGTATTTCACGTTATATCGACAACAATTAGTTTCAATCTCAAAAAGGGTTTTTGGCTTTAAATAGCCACGTACTTTCTCAAATGTACCCATATGGTACGTGTACTAAATTTATTGCCCATATCATACACGAACTTTGCATTTCGTGTCAATATGGTACGTAAACTGAATTTTTCACTTGTTTAACAGGCTAAACGCTTACGTGTACTAAATTTAGAATTTTTTTGCAAAACTTTTAAAAAATATTTCGTACTTTTTAAAACGTAAAATTGTATAAAATCGTTAAATTTTTTTTGAAATTTTTTATTTTTTTCAAAGGAAAACGTTTAGTTTTTTTTAATTTTGTAAAAAAAATTACTTTTTTCGAAATAATGAAAAAAAAAATATTTAAAAAGTTAAAAAAAAATTTCCTAAAAAAGTAACCGGTTTTAGATGTAGCCGGTAATAAATGTACCATATTGACACGAAATGTAAAGTTATAAATTTAGTACACGTACCATATGAGTATATTTGGAAAAATACGTGGCTATTTAAAGCCAAAAACCCTCTAAAAAATGGCAGTAGTAGCTTCTACTTGTTCTGAAGTCATTTTAATTTAGGATTTAACCTTGCATCCTTTTATGTTGTAACATCTAGTGGATCTTTTGTGATACATTTTCAATACAACAATCTTTTGAGAAAAAAAAAGTTAGGATGATCATTTTCATTGTTTTTGCGTTTGGGGACGCAAGTGAAAATTCACCCTCTCATTTTTTGCATGTGGTGTAGCAAGTCGTTGTTTGGATTTTCCGTGACTTGTGAGAAATAAAGAAAAGAAATGAACATATAAAGCTAAAAAAATATGATATATAGACCTAAATAATTAAGCCTAAGAGTGTTCGGTACGCATAGCTGGTAGGCTGGCGGCAACCAACCGCGCGAGAATGGAGAACGGCGCATGACACCGGTTTTGGCGTCGTTGTGTCTCGCGCCGTAAATAACAGCCATCGCGGTTGATTTTTTTTAAAGTTACCGTTTTTAGCCGTTTGGAGGAGCGGATTTTTGAAAAAAATACCCTCAAAAAATCTCATTTTTACCCTTAAAAATCCTATAAATACCTCATAATTATTTCATACTTCACACACACTTCGAAATCGACACACACGAGATGAATCCGGCCGACGCGGCTATTATCGACGCCCCAAAAGATCGAGTTCGGGCGTTATATCAACCACAAAACTAGTTGATGCGGCTATCGTTAACTTTATGTTTTTTTAATTTTAATGTCGTTTTTAATTATTATTATTTTCGTATTTTTTTAAAATTTCTATGTAATGTTTTTTTCAATGTAATGTTTTTATTTTATTTAACGTAATGTGTCTTTTTTTAAATGAAGTTGATTTTATTATATTGTGTATGTTTTATTTTATATAAATGAAAAAAAAAATCCAACGACACCACATTTTCTGGTGCCAAGGGATACCTTCCAAAATGTGGTGCCAAAGGATTTCTGGTGCCGTTGTGGTTTTTGCAGACGTGGCACCATTTTTTGACAATTTTTGCCAACGACACGAGGGTACCTAGCACTCTAATAGTGGACCTAAAAACCTTGGGATGTCATGTGCTCGCTTAACTAACCATTTTCTACCATTCCTAAAGGCTAGTGATTTGCACACTTAAAAATTTTATTGGGACACTCAATGTACAAACAATTAAAGCATATTGTACAAGCATGTAATGCACACAAAAAAGTGTCCCAATAAAAAAATTGAGTGCAAATCAATTCCCATTCCTAAAACACCCTTAACAAATGATTTTTTATGTGTCTCTCTTCCCGTCTCAACTTACCCATCACAACCTCTTAGATTTCGTTTGTTTTTCTAAACAAATTATTTTTTTGCCTCTTTTGTTTACGAGAAGGAGAGGTTAGCAAAGAAGTATGTTTTTTTTTCAAAGATAAAAGGGTGAAAGCACTTCTTTCCACTTCAATTTTTATTTCACTTCTTTCTACAATAATTCAGACTTTGTTTGGGTTTATATGTTTTCAACCGTATTTATCCGATTTGTACGTTTTCATCATTTTTCTATGGTTTCTATGTTTTTGTTCATTTTCATCTGTTTTTTGCGATTTTATACGTTTTTGTCTGTTTTGTACGTTTTCTTACGTTTCGTCCGTTCCGTCTGTTTTCGTACAGTTTCGTACGTTTTCGTATGTTTTCGTTCGTTTTCGTACGTTTTCTCACGTTTTTGTACGTTTTCTTATGTTTCCGTACGTTTCTTACGTTTTCGTACGTTTTGTCCGTCTTTTACGTTTTCGTACATTTTCTTACGTTTCCGTATGTTTTCTTACGTTTTCGTACGTTTTCGTCTGTTTTCATATGTTTTCATACGTTTTCGTACGTTTTCTTACGTTTTCGTATGTTTTTGTACGTTTTTTATGATTTCGTCCGTTTTTCTACGCTTTTTATGTTTTCGTTCGTTTTTACGTTTTCGTAAGATTTTATACTTTTTTTAGCTTTTGTACGTTTTCATCCGTTTTTATTCGTTTTTATACGTTTTTGTACGTTTTTTGACGTCATTATACGATTTCATCCTTACAAAAACATATGAAAACGTACAAAAACGTAAAAGAACGTATAAAAACCAACACAACATATAAAACGTAAAAGAAGTATGAAAACGTACAAAAAAGTAAAAAAAAAACCGTATAAAAACGTACACAAACGTAGAAAATGTAAAAAAAAAGTATTAAAACGTACAGAAACGTAAAAAGACTACAAAAAGGTATAAAAACCTACAAAAACGTATAAAAGCGAATGAAAACGGATGAAAACGTACAAAAACGTAAAAAAAACCCATATAAAAACGGACGAAAACGTAGGGAAAAGTAAGAAAGCGTAAAAACGGACAAAAACGTACGGAAACGTAAAAAAACGAACGAAAACATACAAGAACAGACAAAAAACGTACGAAAACGTATAAAAACGTAAAAATACTAGTGAAAAAGATAAAGAAAAAAAAGAATGAAAGAAGTATTTCAATAACACAGAAAAAACAAACGGTTTTTTTCTAGTAGATGAAGACTTTGGATTTACCTTTCTTTTAAAGACATGGTTTACAAATGAAATGAAAAATATTTGAAAAGGCAATGAAACCTAAATTTCAAAAGCTTAATCGGAATAACATCTACATCTTCATTAATTGATAGAATAGCTTTTTAGTTAACCCTGATTTGAAAACAAATTTATGCAATCCATGTTTCAAAATATAAAACTTAAGTGTAAATTAGGAGGTCTCTGAACTAATATGTGTCATTGTGTATCATCGAACATCTTTTTCCTCATCCTATTAATGCCATTTTGAACCCCTAATCTCAAAATCCATGTTGGTTGTTGGTAGGCCCAGAACAGGGTGAAGATAATCAATGCTTAGCTAATTACCAATTAAGGTTACCGGATATCACTTGAAGTCGTATAATCACTTTTCAAAGAAGAATATTCGACCCTATGCCTGGGTTACACGAATACCTCTTTGGGATAAAATCAAGTGCAGTTCTTGTTTTAGGCACAAATCAAGAACCCTTTCGTTTCTAAGTGTTTAGGTTTTCTGTGTGTTTTTTCATGCAACTGTGATCCATATTTATAGGGAAAATACTCAATAACTAGTCAATGGAATTAATGAGAGATTAATGGATATTTAATCTCTTCCATAATTATCCTTCATAATTTAGAAAATTAGTGGTTACATGACCAAATTAAATGTGGTCATTCAATGCTGTCATACCTGCCACTTAAATAGGCAAAAGTTGTTACAAACATTTAATGTTGTCAAACCTGTCACTTAAATGTTTGTAACCACCCATTTAATCTAACCACTAAAAGAGTCAGGGAAAATCAGTGACTTGATGGGTGTACACTACGTACCTCCAAACCCATTTTCATGTATGACCCGATTCTCACAATTGCACTAAATTTCAACAATCCTCTCCAATTTAGTACAATTCTTTTGCATGAAAAATTAAACATTAAACAAAACAAGTGCATAAATAAAAATGTCATGATGATTGAATTTTCATCTTAGTAAATTGTACGTTCAAATATTTGAGAATCAGGGTGTTCTAAGAATTGAACCCTTCAATTTAAATACCTAAAGATAAAATACACACAAGTTTTCAAACACTTAAGAAACTCCCGACACTATACAAGCCATGTGTCCATATCCAATTCATAAATGTTGTAAGAGCCAAAGTCCATGCTCCCGACACTATACAAGTCATGTGTCCATATCCAATTCATAAATGTTGTAAGAGCCAAAGTTCATGCTCTATGAGGCGGCAAAACCTCAACATTTACATAGGTTGTTTCTCTTTATTCATGCTCATGCTAAACACTTTTACAAAGAAATTAACCATTAAGAAGTTACCAACTTCATCCTCTTTTTCAGCAGGTTTCAAGCACATCCTTGGGATGATTGTAAAACATGTGCTTCAGTCCACTGAACGTTCAGCTTTCCACATTGAACTCAGCTACCAAGTTTCCTTAGTAGGGAGTTGGGTGTCCTAGCATTCAGCGACTTAGTTGGACTTTAAACCCATCCCTTCAGCAAACTTTATAACCAAGTCTCTAGCCAGTGCCTTCGTCAAGTGATTAGCTAAGTTTTGTTAAGACCTCACAAACTCTATAGATACCACTCCATTTGTGATCGGCTCACGAATCATGCTATGCCTGACACCCAAGTGTCTGGACTTCCCATTGTACATTTGGCTATAAGCCTTTGCCAATGTAGCAGCACTATCACAACGGATAGATATATGTGCTATAGGTTTGGACCACAATGGAATCTCAAGGAGCAATTTTTCCAACCATTCAGCTTCCTTACCAGCAGCTGCTAAAGCCACAAATTCAGATTCTATTGTTGAACCAGTGATGCTTTAGTCCATATAGAGACTTAATCAGTTTACACACCTTGTTTTCAATGCCAGGCATGATGAAGCCCTAAGGTTGGTTTATATAGACCTCCTCATCTAATTCACCATTTAAGAAAGTTGTCTTCACACCCATCTGATGAATAATCAGATTATGAATTGATGTCATTGCAATCAGTAGTATTATGGTACTGATACGTGCCACTGGAGCATAAGTATCAAAATAGTTTATCCCTAACTTTTGTCTAAAGCCCTGAATGACTAGTCTAGCCTTGAACTTTTCGATAGTTCTATCTACCTTCAGTTTTCTTTTGTAGATCCATTTGCAACCAAGAGGTAGATCAGCCAACACCCAAGTGTTGTTGCCCATGATGGAATCCATCTCATTATTAATTACTTCTTTCAAGAAAGCAACATCATGAGACTTCATTGCTTCATCAAATGTCTTGGGATCATCCTCAACATTAAAGTAATAGGAGTGTTGGTCAGAGACCACATCCCTTGTTTCTTCAATTAAGTATAATTGAAATTCAGGTCCAAAGTTCCTTGGAGTCCTATTCCTTTTGCTTTTTCTAAGCTCACGTTCAGGTTGCTGAACAACCTCTTTAGTGACCTCTTCAGGGACCCCTGAATCACCAATTTTTCCAGTTCCATTTGGAATCCTAAGACTTGGTCTAGGGACTGAAGAGAATATATTCTCATCAAATATAGCATCCCTTGATTCAATTATTGAGTTAATTGAAACTGATTCATTAGGTTCAATAACAAATAACCTAAAACCCTTGGAATGCTCAGCATATCCAACCAAGATGTATTCAATGTCTTTTTCATCCAAAGTTTTCAGCTTCGGATCAGGGAGTCTTACAACTGCCCTACAACCCCAAACCCTGAGGTAGTTCAGGTTTGGTTTCCTTTTAGTCTAGAGTTCATAAGGGGTAATCATATTCCTTTTGTTAGGAACTATATTTAATAAATAGCAAGATGTTAACATAGCTTCACCTCAGAACCCTTGACTCAGTCCTGAGTAGGACACCATGGAATTAACCATTTCTTTTAGTACTCTATTTTTCCTTTCAGATATACCATTTTGTTGTGGAGTATAAGGGGAGGACATTTTATGGATAATACCAACATACTGAAAATACAAAGTATCTATGTACTCACATCCCCTATCAGTCATGAATCTTTTGATTAAAGACCCTTGTTGTAATTCAAATTCTGTTTTGAACACTTTAAATTTATCTAATGCTTCATCCTTAGTATGTAATAAATAAACATAGCAAAACCTAGAAGCATCATCAATAAATGTCACAAAGTATTTTTTATTCCCTAATGAGGGAGTAGCATGTAAATCACACAGGTCACTGTGAATCAGCTCCAAAACTTCAGTTTCACGTTTTATATTTTGAAATTGTTTCTTAGTTATTTTGGTCAGCATGCAAGTCTTACACTTTTCAGCATCCATGTCAAAAGCAGGGATTAACACATCCTTAGACATATCTTGCATTCTTTTAAAGTGGACATGGCCCAGTCTAGCATGCCATAGGATTGAATCATTCAGTTTAGAGGTTGACATAAAGGCTGAAGCAATATTATCATTAACAATATTAAGCCTGAACATTTGATTACTCAAATAACCAAAACCAATAAACACACCATGTTTGGATAAAACAAATTTATTAGATTCAATCACTTATTTATAACCACAATTATTCAAAATACTACTTGAAACCAAATTCTTTCTTATATTAGGAACATGTAAACATTGAACAAAGAAACAAACTTTCCAGAACTAAACCTAAGATCTACACAACCACGCCCAATCACTGTAGACCAGCAACATTGTTGCCCTTTGGCATGTCACCATCATGCACCTTGAGGGACTCCTCAATGTGCAGATGATTGCCCAACTCAACAAGAGTTAACTCCTCCTTCCGATGTTTTAAGGTGTTCTTAAAATCTTTCCAAGAAGGAGGGAGTTTATTAAAGATGCAAGAGACTTGAATAGCCTCATCCATATTTATTTTATGTTGTGTAAATCTTCATAGTATACTAAGAAGCTCATTGTATTGTTCCATAACTGGTCTTGAATCAGTCATTTTGTAATTGGTGAAATTACTAACAAAGAACTTCTTACTTGATGCATCCTCAGCCATATATTTGGCCTTCAAGGAATCCTATAGTACTTTGGAAGATTCAACATTTTGGTAAATACCAAACAAGAAATCAGACATACCATTGAGGATTAAACATCTGCAGACATAGTCATCATTGTCCCACTTGGCCCTCTTCCTGATTTGTTCCATGATTGCATCATCACCATCATCTTCAGAAATAAGAGTAGTTAGCACATACACCACACTTATGTTGGAGAGCAAGAAGTACATCTTCTTCTACCATCTTCTAAAGTTCACCCCTTCAAACTTATCAAGCTTGGCAAAGTTTGAAGCCATGTGTTTCATAGCAGCAACAACCATTGATTATCACAAAATAATATTCTTTGATTGTTGGTTGTTGGTAGGCCCAGAACAGGGTAAAGATAATGGCTAGCTAATTACCAATTAAGATTGCCTTATATCACTTAAAGTCGTGTAATCACTTTCTAAAGAATATTATTCGACCCTATGCCTGGGGTACACGAATACCTCCTTGGGATAAAACCAAGTATAGTTCTTGTTTTAGGCACAAATCAAGAACCCTTTCGTTTCTAAGTGTTTAGGTTTTTTGTGTGTTTTTCCAAGCAATTGTGATCCCTATTTATAGGGGAAATACTCAACACCTTTTCAATGAAATTAATGAGAGATTAATGGCCATTTAATCTCTTCCATAATTATCCTCTATAATTTAGAAAATTAGTGGTTACATGACCAAATTAAATGTTGTCATTTAATGCAGTCAAACATGACACTTAAATAGGCAAAAGTTGTTACAAACATTTAATGTGGTCAAGCCTGTCACTTAAATGTTTGTAACCACCCATTTAATTTAACTACTAAAAGAGTCAGGAAAAATACGTGACTTGATGGGTGTACACTCCGTACCTCCAAACCCATTTCCAAGTATGACCCGATTCCCACAGTTGCACTAAATTTCCAACAACCCATATACTCGAAAAACATATACGCCGTTTTTACTTCTTATTAGATCTACAGAAAATCTATGTGGAAGAGTTTTTCGTGAAGCTAGCATGATATGTCGTCTCGTAATTTTTGATGGCCCTAGTTAAGAACAACACAGAGACCATATTACACTTGAAAACTAAATAGAACTTGCATATAAACTTGAATTATATAGCTCATATATGTTTAATATTATACATATTTATATGCAAAACTAATAAAATGCGACCCTTTTTAAATGGAGGCCAATATGCAATAGCACCTACTGCAAACCCTTCCAAGACCCAAATATCTCTAATTCACGCGTAATCTGTTTATTGCATGAGGTCTTGATTATGTATGAAAGTATTTTTACATGGATAACTGGTGACATGCTTTATAAATGAAAGGGTACACCAATTATGTTATGTTGTATATATGAAAATTAATGAAAAGATTTATGAAAAACAAGCGAAATATGCATGAGAAATTAAAATAATTCCAGAAAAAAAAGAGAAGAGAATAAGATTTCTATTGTGAGAGAAAGTATACTAAAATGGGTTTTGCTAATATATGTCCACTGCGTACATAATAACGTGCATTAAATGAACATATGTTTTTCTTTTATATTAAAAAACGTATTTAATAAATATTCATTATAGCTAAAAATTACCTTAATTATAAACATTTTATGACTTAATCAACATGATTCTTTCTTATATATCCATTTTAACATGTGCCCACTAAGCACATATTAGCAAAACCCTACTAGAATTTAGGAATTTGTTTAACATGATATATCGGACATAATAAAATAAGTTAATTGAAATTTTGAATTAAACTACATGTGGCACTCTAATATTATTAGGCCCATTTTTAGGTCTACATATTTAGGGTCATATATCAACTTTTTTTTTTAAATTTATGTCTTTCAAGATAACTTGAAAGATACTTTTTTAGAAATGATTCAAAAAGTATACTTGAGGGTAAGTAGAAGTCAAGTGAGGTATTTGATAACATCAAATAATCTATATATTTTGGTGTCAATTTCCTTTATAAAGTGCTCATACTTCTTATGTTTTTATATGAATATGCACTTGATTGCTTCATATTTCGTTTTTAGGTAAAACTTGAGCATTGGAACGAAAATACGCGGAAATGGAAGGGTATTTTGAAGAAATACGCATATCTTGTTGGACCAACTCTGAATTGCGGCGTAGTTGGGACGATGAGACTACGTCGTAACTCTTATTTCCATTAAATGCCACAAAGTCTAGTCTTCAAGCAATTACGTCGTAATGACCCCTTAAGGGTTACGCCGTAACTGACACCTTGATAAGGAAGGAACTTGCTGACGTCAAGACTACAACGTAACTGGATCGTTAAGGTTACGCCGTAACTATGGAAGAAATAAAATCTGTGGGTTCAGAAGAAGGTTACAGCGTAACTCCTCACTTATGGTTACGCCATAACTAAGTTAAGGCTATATATACAAGCCCTAATTCAACTGATTTCCTCATTCTCACTCCACACAACTTTTGAAGGACGATTATGGCTACATCCTAGGCGTTTTTCCAGCATCATTCCACCACTTTCTAAGGGCGAATCTTGTTAGTGAAAATGTTACATATTTAACTATATAGACTCTTTGTGTTTTGATGATGACAAACATGTAACTTGTAATGCATAACGTAAAGTGCGTAAGCTACTTGTAACAACGAATCATCAAAGCATACATTCATCAACTTCTTTCAACGTCGTAAGTATGCTTCAACACATGTTTGAATATGTTTGTTATATTGCATTATGATCAAACCATTTAACAAACTATTATAAAATGTCTAAATAATATTTTGGTGTCACTACGTAAAAGTTGACGTAAACTTTTTATTTAGACATAATTTCACTTGACGTAAATCATTTAAGGTAAAAATAAAGGTACCACGAAACTTGATTTACGATCAAAGAAATAAATTTTGTCATACAATTTACATTTTATATAAATGCGACAAAAAAATTTACAAAAATTAACTAGACAAATTATTTTGTATAATTAAGAAATGTTTTATTCGGTAATTATTTCAAAATTCAAATCTGGCTTTTCCCCCAAAAACAGGTCCAACCTACACCAAATAAATATTTCACCACAAAAAGACAAGTCTTTAAGGTAGTTGGGGACATAATGACTATGAACTAGATGCCCAGCTTCCGTGAACAACATTGTTGAGATCATAAGAATTATAGGTTAGGTTACGACTATAAATCGGACCTAATGATATTATAACCACCATATAAAACAAGAGTTAGACATTGCACTAGGAAATAAAATTATTGCACTAATAGAGAAATGACCAGGTTAGCACGTTTTCTCCCTTGATAAGTGAAACCTAATTCAATTCCCGTCAATTATTTTCTTGCATTGTAATTAATTAACAACATTAAAATCGTGACAACAATTAAAATTCAGATTTTAGACAGCACATTAGCTCTTGCGAACAACATCAGATTTACCAATCCCACACTATACACGACCGGGTTCTCTACCCGTTTGTGCATTCGTAGATCATAGGTAGACGAGATATTATAAATTTAAAACGTGATCTAGAATACACATCACTTTCACAATATGCTATTCAACTCCTACTAACACAACCCGGGGATTTCATCAAACACCCGAAACAAGCATATTGCACAACTAATAAACATGAATCAGGGTAGACAGATGCAGTTGGTTGCGGTTAATCCAAGAAATCAAGGGCATAGGTAGACACAGAATGCTGGGAATCAGGTGGTTGGTAACAATACAAGGAAAATAGGAATCAGATTGATGGGAATCTACAGAGAAATTGTGCATCACCAGTGATTGGGAATAACGGTAACGGGCAGAATGTAAATCAAATTCGGTGTTTTAACTGCAGGGTGGTTGATCATTATGCAAGGAATTGTAGAAACAGTAAAAGGGTCAGGGATTTTACATACTACACAAAACGATTGATGTTTGTTCAACAAGAAGATGCAGACATTCCACTCAAAACTGAACAACATGATTTACTCTCATATGCATCTGATGAAGAACGTGAAGAAGGGGAACTCACTACTAACTACCTATTTGTAACCAAGCTTCAGTCAGCCTCATAAAACACAGACACTGCTTCGGTGTATGACAGTGATGGAATCTCTGTGGTACCCAACTTTGATCACTAATATGATAATGAGATGTACAATATGTTTACTCGTAAAGAACAACATCATGAACTAAATGAATACTCAAGATACATCTGTAGAGCAACAAAATAATAGCAATATTCATTCTGAAACTTTATATATGGACTTTAGTAGAGGAGAGGTAGAGCAACATGATGTTAATAATGAGGAAACTAATGCTTACTTTGAATCTCTTTTTCATAATTTCAAAGTCGAATTAGATAAATGTGTCATGTTTAATCATAATGATAAAGCTAAAATTGAGAGATTAACCACTAAGCTTGCACAGTACAAGGGACAATGAAAGTTTTTGAAAACAACGAGAAAAAAATACAAAGAACTTAAAACTGGTTATCATAATGCTTTCTATAAGAAAAATAGTTTAGCCAAAAAACTTTATGATCTTACAAGAAGTTCTGAGAAAATGATTAAATCTCTTAATGCGGAAATTTATGATCTTAAAAACCAGCTTTCAAAACAAGAAACATCTTATTCCAAACTTGAAAAGGTTCGAGATGAGTTGAAATCCACGTTTTCAAAACGCGAGGATGAACTTCTAGAACAAATCATTGAGTGAAAACACAAGATAAAAGAGTCGAATAACATTATTGTTAAAATAAGACAATCGGTTCAGACAATCCATATGCTTTCTTCAAAATCAGACTCTTTTTATCATAATGAACACAAAATGGCTCTTGGTTATTAAAATTCATTGACTTGAAAAAAGCTTAGTGAACACAATGTGTGAGTTATCATGGTAAAGTTCTTTCCAAAGATCATGATCCCATCTCTATGTATGATTTTGAGGAGACTTTAAAACTTGTTGATGAGAGTCGATCAGAAATGAAACAACTTGAATGTGAGATAAAAACCTATTGATTATTCAAAGTTGAATAAGTTGTCTGAGGTTTTTACTCAAAAAACGGTTAAGTCAAAAGAACAATCATTCTTTTCTGACAAGACCATAGTTTCCCAAACTTTTTCAAAACCGGTTCTAGCAGTTAAGCTACAAAAAGTTTATAATTGTGACGAAGAATCTTCAAGTGATACTCCTAACAAGAGTTTCACAAGAGGACATCTGACTCTTGTTAAGAAAGAACTTGTGACTTTGAAACTCAATCTCAAATCAAAAACGACTTTGAGTGCTACAAATTAGGACTCACCTATTCATCTTCAAGTAAAAGAGGCTTTAGAAAATGATGTGTTTTCTATCGTCAACAACATTGATGCTAGACTAATTTATTTTGAAAAAGAGTTTGTGAAAAAAAAGCAAAATAATTTTTAAAGAACTAAAAATCTCTTGAGAAGGAAGCTGACGAATCACTGGAAAAGTTAAACTTTTAGTAAAAAGAAAATGATCGTCTCTTGGAAGTAGTTTTGTTTTCTAATGTTATGTTTATAATATTGCAAACTTATGATAATATTTTTGAAAACAAACCATCTGAGCTCAAAATCACAAATCAAGTATCTGAAATCATTGCTCTTCAAAATAAATTTTTTGAGATTTTAAAACAAGCAGTTGATATCAAAGCAGACTTTTTAAAGCAAGTTTTTGTTTTACAAAGGAATTTTGATAACTTGGAGAAATACAATGTCTCTCTTGAACTTCAAGTGCAAAACCAGTCTTGGACATCGGGGCTTAGTGAAAGATTTTGATAGAATCAAGTGATGCAACTACTTTGAAAAAGGATATTGATGAAATTGAGACAATAAATATTAAATTAGAACACATTGCGGCTAATTTTTTTAAAGAAAATGGGGAATTAAACAAGCAAAAGGAGATTTTGCGAAGGCATTACCAAGATCTTTACAATTCTATCAAAAGGACACGAGCTCATAATATAGAAAAGACAACTTCTCAAATTGTTCAATTAAATGGTAAGACTATTAAAATTGATGACTTAACAGCAAAATTTAATGACAAAACGTTTGCTTATGCTGAATTGTAAAAGATAATGAAAGGAAAAAATGTGAACACTAACCTTGCAAAACCTTTAATCTTGAGAAAAACCCCTTCTTCAAAACCTTTGATTTCTTCTTTTCTTCCAAAATCAAGGTTTGCATCCCAAGTTGATGATAAAAAGGTTTTGTCAAAACCAGTCACTACACAACATTTGCCTAAGCAAACTGAAAACTTTGTTAAGAACTCAAATGTGATAGCTCCTAAAATGTATAGAATCGACTATAGGATGGAACAAAAACAAGCTGATACACGTCCTCCTAAGAAAAAGGAGTTGATCCACCACTATTATCTAGATCAAGTTACGAAACAATAAATGTTATAGAAAAATGAGAAATAAAAAGTATACCAATGTACAACAAGTTCTAATACTTCATCCGTTACAAAATAAGTGTCTAGTATGACTTCTTAAAGTATTTATTTGTCAACTTTAACATTAAATATCTTTTTTATGTTATATAATACTTGATGAAAATTATACTAATGAAAATACATTTAAAACCTAATTCATTCATGTATTTTGCATCAAGTATCATATAACACACAAAAAATTGATTAATGTCAAAATTGAAGCAATTTGACTGTGAAAAGTTAAACTGAACACTTATTTTGAAACGAAGGTAATAATAAATTTTAACTAGCCAAGATTTTTGAATTTTTTTTTATTGTGCCTGGACAAAAGTCACACATTTAAAAAAAAATGCAACTACTACACTCTTCAACAAATCAAATATCATTCTTAACTATTAAACTCTCTTTTGATTGGTTGACACAATAAAAAGACTAATATTTTAAGACATACCAAAATGAAAATGAGGATTACAATTTTAAGACGAAGAATCAATTTTGACTAAATAATAGGATATGACATTGGTATCCCCTAAAAGTGGAAAAAGTACCAAAAAAGTACAATATTTTTTTTTCTTACCATTTAGTTTATTTTTTTTCCTTTTTTTCAAATTGGTCATACTAACTCAATTGCTCAACTTCGTAACTTCACCAATGGTTGACACGTGTCATTTTTTAAGTGATAAAAGTCAAACAATTTGATGTTTTGTCTTATTATCAATAGTGACAAAAAGTCAAGGTTATAAATAGCGTGAAGCGTGACGTAGCAGCATAGCCAAGTCTCAAGCTTTAGCGCGAGGCGTTGCGTCATAGCGTTTTTAAGGCGTGACTCAAAGCGGCAAAAAATATTTATTAAGTGGTCAATAGTATTTAGCTACTAGGCTTAAAATTGAGTTATAGGGTTACTAAGCCCGAATATCATGCAACCCAAATCATAAATACTTGTAAATAAGCTCAAGTCCAATAAATATCTTTAAAAAATTCAAAAAAAAAAATCTCTTAAAAGCTTCAAAAAAAGGCGCCACGCCTTGCGCTATAGCGCGCTATATCACGCCTTATCACGCTTTATTGCACGCTACGCCTAAAGACGACGCCTTGGCCTGTTTCGTAACGTGGAGGCTACGCCTCGCGCTATGACGCCGCTATAGCGCGCTATAGCGACGCTATTTAGAACCCTGCAAAAAGTCATAAATACCATCAATTTAATATTTTATATTCCTTTTATTATACACATTAACCTCATACATATAACCACCTACTTCACACATACATATGCTCAACTCCTCCACCCACTGTTCAACTTCACTCGTTACTCATTTGGTCCATCACTACTTAAGAGTTCAAGAAAAAACTTTTACAGGCCATAAAATTAAACATAAATTTGTAATCTTCAAAACATTACTAACGAGTTTTTTAACCCGTGCTTCGCTGCGGGGCGCGAGATTTTACGTTAAGAAATAAATTTGCAACGGAACGATAATCTAAGGACAATTTCCACCAAGTGCTATTTTCGTATATTTTTCAGGATTGGTGAAAATTTCGGAAATAGTCCTTAGGTTATCGTCTCATTGCAAAGTTAGTCATTAAGGACTAACTTCGCAACGGACCGATAACCCCAAAGACAATTTCCGTATATTATGTCCTCGGGGTTGGTGAAAAACTGACGCTTCCCAAAGCGTACTGCTAATTGTTATAATAGTATAATTTCGTTAAAGAGATTAAACAAAACATAAAATTAAAAAAAGAAATTGCCTTATTAAAAGTTGTGTAAAAAAAGAAAGAATCAAATTGATATTAATTTGAATTATGGTTAAAAATAATAAAAAGAAATCTATGTTATTGTAGAAAAAAGAAAATGATAAAAATGATTAGTTTTTTTAAGTACAAATTGAAAATGCATAAAAAATTAAAAAGAACATGTAAAAAAATAAGGAGTTGAGCACAAGGTGGAGGAGTTGTGTAGTGGACAATGGAGTCGAGTGGATGAGTTGAGCAGTGGAGGAGTCGAGCAGAGGGCGGAGGAGTTGAGTAGGTGTATGTGTGAATTTCTTGTGACTCCATGTGTGAATTCGAACTTTGTTGGTTGAAAGTGAAAAGTAACACATACCGACTATCTAGAAACTCTCAATTTCTTGTGACTGTGTGAATTTGAAAATTTTGGTATTTTTTTTTGTCGAGAGGAAAAATCCAAATAACTCGTCAATAAAGTGAGGGTTTTTCGGACCTTCTCAAATCCTCACTCCCCACCCTGTTTCACCATATATGATAACACTAATATTTTCGTAAATGGTTTCATAATATGTTGTTCCATCATAACTATAATAAGATCCATCCTGTTGCTCACAACCTCCTTTGGCCTTGATATGTGAATCATGGTGGGAACTTCTAGAGGTCCCGGTGAAGGAGTCTCAGGCTTATGGACTACCTCCTGTAACATATTATGTCATTACCCACTTGTCTTGTCAAGGTGAGTGTCATTATATAGTAAGAGAAGTGTCTTGTTAATGAGGTGGTACTATCGAATAAGGTTTCCCTGACAGCACCAAGAAAAACTAACGGCAATAATCAACTTTTTGAACTCTTATATTCCACTTTTGCTCGATCGAGTATTGTTGGACAAAGAGTACTCTAGTAAGATTAAATTTTTTATAGCTTTTGCTAGTTTAATAAAATTCGGCGTTCAAAAAAAAAAAAAAAATTTTGTATCCCTCCGTATTTTTTCGTCATCAAATGACCTAAGTTTTATACTCTACAATGTCTTTATTTTCTTGGATCTTTTGCATTACGTGAGCATGAATGGTGCATGGTAACGACAATAGTGAAAACTGGTAGCGTAGGAAATTTTAATTTACTAACAAACTTTAGCGAACTAAAAGATGTTGCCATCTATTTAATTTCCTTGACTAGTTTTAACAATAACTCAATAAGTGATGGGCAACAGTACAACTAAAAACAAATTAATTAAATACGGAGTTACTACATAGGCTACCGCACATAATTCTCACCAACCTTAATCTTCTTCATCTCATGGCATCTCATATCCTCCACCAAGTAAACTTCGTTGCCAGTCGCCGGTTGCAATCAGGTACTTTATCCTTAAGTAATCATGAAAATATTTATTTTATTATCTAAAGTTTTGAGAATAACTTTGTCGTTACTCGTTACAATAGTTGGTATGAATGAGTTCAGATATAAGTTTGATCACAAAGTAAATAATGAAAAAGATTTAAACCAGTTTGAAATTGCTTGCTTGAATACCGATTTGTACGCTATTTGGCTTTAATAATCATACCGATTTGTACGTTATATGGCGGCGCTCTTTAAAAATCTTGATGTTTTGATCGCGGATCCTATTCTTGTTTGATCTCCAATCATCTTATAACGTCTGATTATTGAGTGTAATCCTTGATTTCGTTCTCTTACCCCTTGTTTTTAGGTTCGACGTGGTCTTAGGGTTTCCTGTTGATCACCATTCACCTAATAACGTTGGGTTACCGAGGATTAATCTTTGATTTATATTCTAATCATTCTTTATCAGGTTCGACGAGGTTATTAGGGATAGGGTTGTGAGGGTTTCTTTTCTTCAATTATTTTCTTTCTATTCGCATTGGATTCTTGATTGATCATGGGTGTCGAAGATTGGCAAGAGGGGTTAAGAGAAGAATCGCAGGTCAGAATTTCCACCACGACTCAAATTCCCAAACTGCTAGGCGCTTCCAAGGCTATGATCCTAGCGAAATCTCACTTTCTGTGCACGGTCTATTTCCGTCACATCTCACGTTATAGAGCTTTTGGAATATATGTTGGTAATGCGGGACTTGGCAGATAGTTTATATTGCAAATCACAAGAATGCTTTAGGGCAATGTTTGGTTTCGTCCGATTTATTAAGGTGTCTAATCAGAAAATCTTATTCAGCTCTTTTTCAAATATTATGACATAGGTAAGCTATTTTGTAACAATGATGCGATATGTAGCTTAAATAGGACACGGGAAGAACCGGATGGATCATTAGCAATTTGTTTAGGGCTCAGAATGTAAACCAGCTCATGTAAACCCTAAGGCTGCTTCTAAATGCAAAGATTGGCTCCATCAAATGTTAATGTAGCCAAAAGCTCCTCAAATAGTGAACCAAAACCCTCTCATGTACAGGAGGATGCTGGTACAAACACATCGTCAATTATATTGTCGCAAGACAATTCCAACGATTTCCCTTTTGCTTTACTTGGGTGTTGTAAGGATTTTAGGGTAATTGCTAATGCTAAAAGATTGTGCCGTAATGAAGGCTTTTTGAATGTGGATTGCAAGTATTTGGGTGGTCTGTGGGTTTTGTTCGACTTTGAATCACAGACTGTTCGAGATAAGTTTCTTAATCATCAAGGTATTTCACATTGGTTCACTACGTTGAAACCTTGGTATGATGAGTTTGTTGTGGATGAACGTCTTGTTTGGCTTGAGATAGAAGGGGTTCCTATCCGTGCATGGGAAAATCAGGTTTTTAAGCAGATATGTAATAGATGGGGTGAAGTCATCTTTATAGATGATATTGATGTGAGCAATAGGCTTAGTAAAAGGCTTTGCATTAAGTCGGCACATGCACAATTGATCGTTGTGTCTATCATGACTATTGTGAATAATGTCACATACACCATTCGGGTTATGGAACTATGCATTTGGACGCCTTCGTTCGTTGATCATGATAATGAAAGCGACGAGAAAACATTTGTTAGTGATTATGATAAGAATAGAG
>BQNB010131914.1:0-18710 GCA_026074375.1 Tanacetum coccineum | reverse complement strand
GCTTGGTTGATGATCTCAAGATGCTCAAGATCACATTCTATCATACAAATCAAGATAAAGGAACAAGCTCAAGCCTAAAGTCAAATATCACTACATCATATTCACAAGACAAGAAAAGGAAGAAGTCTGCGAGCACAAGAATGAAGACCTTCATAGTATGATAGGTTTAAGTTTTTGTAACATGAAGTGACCTCCCTTAGGGGGAGATTGTTAGGAATACGAAATTCCTAGAAAAGTCTCGGTCACTTCATAGATATTGGAAGATAGCTCGTCAAGTAATATTTAGAAACTTACATAGGTAACTAGTCCAAGGTCCATGGAAAGCCCATGTAACCAAGGCCCATGTCCACCTCATGTAAGTATAAATACCCTCTCCACACATGGAGAGGGTGTTGGTTCTCTTTGTAATTTTCATAGTTCAATCAACCTCCTTATTTTCCTTTTTACTTTCTCTCTCTAGTTCATCTTTTGTGTGAAATGAGTTTTCTTCACAATCACAACTGATGAACAAGCTGCACAATTACTGTTAGCCCTGCACACGCCAAAAAGGAGAAGTACCACGGACCAGTTCATATTCCAGAGGCGAACTCCAGCTACTGAAGAGGCATCAACTGGACCCTCTGCACAACCACAGGATGACACATCGCTAAATATAGTTCGTGATTCCCCATCTCCTGCGAATGCTGAAACAGGTGCTGATACAGACATGACAAACAGTGGAGGTGATACTAAGATATTGCAGTTTGGTGGTGAACAAGGTGATGATGTGACCGAGTTGGTAAATCTAGAAGATAAGATAGCTGAGATTGACGAAAGCCAGGTTGGATCAGACCCTGGTAAAACACTAAGTCTCGACCCTCACCTGATGATAACAAGATGGACGAAGAAAAGGCTGGACCGGACCCTAGAGAAAGCCGTGTGGCTCTTGCTGGACCAAACCCTGAGCCCACGCACGATGAGTTTATGGCTAATGTGTACCCCGACATTCATGAAAGCTTGAAATTTCTAGCTGATGAACATGTCATCTTAGAGGATCCACTAAGCTCATCCGGGACTCTCTCTTCAATGAAGAATCTGGATGATGAATTTACTATTGGGGATCAGTTCATAAATGACAAAGCAACTGAATATGAACCAGAGAAACTCAATGTGGAATCAGAAGTGGTCTCAATGGTCACTGTTCCAATTTATCAAGCATCTTCCTCAGTTCCACCACTATACACACTGGTTATTGATCTCTCACCCCCTAAACTTGTATCCTCTTCCACTCAAGCACCAATCCTTACAGCTACAACGACGACTACAACAACAACCCTTCCACTTCCACCTCCACCACAACAACAAAGCACAACATATTCAGAGTTAGCTGCGCGTGTCATAGCACTTGAAAAGAAATTCCCTGATTTAGAGCAGAAGAGCAAGAATCTTGCAACACGACTAAGAATCTTGGATCTAGGGTTTTCACATTGGATCTTAGAGATCTACCACATAAGATCGATGAAACTGTCCATGAAACTGTAAAATAGGTTGTACAAGTGGCTCTTCAAGCTCCTCTTCGAGACCGCTTCAGAGATCTACCCGAAGCTGATATGAAAGAGATGCTTCATCAACGGGTGTTTGAAACTGGTTCTTACAAATCACTTCTAGAACATGTCACACTCTATGAAGCTCTTGAGGCATCTATGGAACGTGCACAGAGGGACAAGTTCCTTGCTGAAAAGGACAAGTCTCGAAAAAAAAGACGTGATGATCAAGATCCTGCTTCTCCTCCCCTAAAAGACTTAAATCCAAGCAAAAATAAAAGGCATAACCCTGACGCATCAAGGTCAAAATAGTCTCCAACTCCTCAGTCCTCAGCCTGGAAAATCAAAACAGTCCCCAGCTCCACAAGCATCTGTCTGGAAGACGACTGACACTAGAGATGCTCCTTCAAGCTCCTCCAAGCAACAGTCAGAAGACATACCAAGGCCAGATACTGTAAATATATCCGATTCAGAGGACACTGGTTCTGCACATCTTCTAAAGATCAAGCCAAGGCCAGAATGGTTGAAGCCTATTCCAGAGGAAGACAAACCTGAATCTCCAGAACCAGACTAGTTCGTTCCTCCGAATGACTTGCCTGAACCAGAGAACAACTAGGCAAATGCGCTCGCCAAGTCTTATAAAGATCTCGTAGAAAACAAACTGATTCAGAAGACTGGTGACATGGGATCATTCATAGAATGGTTCTGCAAAAGGTTAGGGAAGAAGCAGCTTAGCAAGTCTGATTTGGAAGGTCCAACATTCAAGGTAGTCAAAGCCTTTCACGAGAACAACATTTCCTTGCAATTCCAGATGGAAGAATGTCACCGTCTGCTTACGGATCAAGTTGATCTGGTTAATCCTGAGGGTCATCGGCTCGTGCCTGATGTGAGCAAACCATTACCCCTAGGAGGACCACCAGGTCAGGTAACTATTCAGCCACAATTCTTTTTCAATAAGGACTTGGAATATCTTATATCAAGTGACACATCAAGCATGGATGCCTTGTCAATATCCAAGCTTAAAGCCGCCAACTATCCAGAATCTAGGCTTGAAGAACTAGTACTGTCGTTGTGGATTGAAAGTGAACGTGATAACAATATTAGTGCAGCCTACGGTATTATTCACTGGTGGTTTAAGAGAAAGGAATTCTACATCACTAGACACAATGCTCCCTCTGATCGTCATGCAGTCAGATCTCATATGCGGATTCTTAGTGTCGTCAGTCTCAAGAAATTTAAAAGATACGGTTATGCCTTTTTGAAAGAGATTGTTATCCGCAGAGCCGACTACAAAGAGTACAAGATCTCGGAAGCTGATTTCAAAAACCTGCATCCGAATGATTTTGAAGATCTGTACCTGCTTCATCTTCAAGGCAAGCTCAACCACCTTCCTGGATCCGACAAAGTTCATCTATACAACGCAGTAAATATGTGGATCGGGAATATTGTCATCAGACAACGCGTGGGACACTTGCAATCTTACACAGCCGAACTGGGATGCATCAGACTTTCTACTCAAAGAAGATTACACCATAGTCAGCAAGCCGAGGGCCGTAATCTACAGAGATAGAAATGAAGTAAAGAAGATGATGCGGATAAATGAGGTGCACAAGTTTAGTGATGGTACGTTGACAAGAGTTTTGGACAAGCTGGATCATATGGTTAAAGACTTCAGACTGTTCGAGTACAATCGGGGCATGGAGAATAGGATTTGGTCAGAGGATGACAAAATGAGGAGCGAAGAGTTTATTGAGGTGATCGAGAGAAGACTCAATATTAGGAGAATATTCAGGAATCTCGAAAGCTTTGTTGGTGGTAGACTAAGAGATGTTGACTACAGACTTATCCAGAGAACTGAATGATTTAATCATTCCGATACTCAGGTCAATATCATCTTATCTTGTATAATATATCTTGTACATTCTTATCATTATGTAGTGTATCTTTAAGTGTTCAGTGACAAGAATAAAGTTTTTCAAGAGTTTCTCGTTAAAACTCAAAATCTTTTAAATTTTTTATACTTGTCACTCACGCGTACCCTCATTGATTAAGGGGGAGCATTAATATGATCCCCATTCGGCTTGTGAATGATCAACACATTTTTCTCCCAGTTTTTCTAACATATTTGAATCCATTGGTATCTAAAATATCAAAGGGTTTAAAATTTTTGATAAGGGGAGAAAATGTGATTTAAATATGAAAACTGATAAAAAATGTGATTTTGTGGACTCATGTGTATACTCCATCCTCCTTGTGCTAAACATTTTCGTTTAATCGATGCACATGTTGAGGGGGAGCGTTTCTGAAAATTAAAAAATAATCCAGGTACTAAAATGTAACAACCCGAGTTTCAAGACGCGTATGACGATCGCGAATTCGAAGTCATAATTATTATTTTATAAATTCGTGTGAGCGAACGTCGACATTTAAAATTTTACTTGTCATAAATAACTATTTTCGTATTTTATTACGAACGGAAACTTAACATATTTATTTTTGACGTTTCGCGAGTCAACGTTTGACTGCACGTTCGTTAACCGTTTCGAGCATCGTAAAAATTTTCGACGCATCTCGTTATTATTTAAAGATCGTAAATTTATTATTTTTACGAATGTCGTCTTTTGTTCCTTGTCTCGAGCCGGAATCGCGTTTTAAAATGTACACATTTTATTAAATGTTAGAAACTAAAATAAAACGTGACGAAATAAAAGTAAGTTTGAAAGTAATTAACGAGTATTGTGGTCGGTTAACAAACGAACCAAACAAACGTCTCTATGTATTAGTTTTGCAAGACTTAAAAGATGGAGGGACCATTTGTGTCAAATGACCAAACTAAATTTCTATATAAACAAGCCCATACATACATTTTTATACTTTACCAATTTTTGTTTCCTTGCCATCTTTTCTTTTCTATGTCCGGCCGCACCACCACCACAATAACATCACCACCGCCACCATTTTATCAACATGCAATACGATCTAATTATAGATTATTAATCCTTGTGTCGTGGCCTACGTTTCCATATAAGAAAAACATACATGCAATGGGTTTTGAAGAAAATGTATTTTCGGTTTGGCTCATGATGTTTCGAGCTAGGAGAGTATTTAAAAGGGTTTGATTAGTGATATGATCAAGTGGGTTTTGTCGAAAACGGTTCGGGTCACTCGTTTGGGTTGCGTCCGCGGGTTCGAACCACAAGGAGGCCGAAACCAACACCTTGTGTGTTGTTGTAAGTATCCTCGTCATGTTTATTTCATTGTTTCGTTTGTTTCGCTTTTAATTTGATTTCGTATATTATATGTGATGAGGTCCGACACTTGCGTTGGTTAGAATAGATTGTGAATGGGTTGATTAGTTGACGGAGATAGGTTAGCTAGGTGTATTTTGATGTCGTGGTGAGGCGAAAATGAAGTTTCGATAAGTTTTGTAAAAGTTAATTTCGAGCAGAAAGTTTGGCTCAGAAAACGAGGTTCGAAAAATCATAAAATCTGATTTTTGATGTTGAAATATGATAGAGTTCGTCCTAATGTACGTTTTGGTAATTCGAATGTCCCGTGCCTCCTAATAACGAAGAAGTTACGGCAAAAACAAGTTTGAAAACTTTAAAAGTTTCCAACAGCTATTTTGGGAAATAAACATTCTGATCTGATTTTCGACAGCCATTTTGGGCACTTTCGGGTCCGTTTCAGCCTTCCGGCGAAACACGAAAGTTGTCCGGAATGATGTTTTCTATAGAATCTCTTTTTGGCCAAAGTCACGAAAACGTGATATAGCGGGTCAAAACTGATGGTCAAACTGCTGCGTTTTTATTAAAAATACAAGTTACAGCAGATTCTTGCAGGGGCATTTTCGTCATTTTTCGTCGAGTTTCAGGTCTCGGCTAATGTGATTTAGAGGGTCTCAGCAGATTCTTGCAGGGGCATAAAATCTCTTTTTACTCTGAATCGTGAAAATGTGATTTAGAGGGTCGTTTGGCGCGGGTCAGATTTGGGTAAAAATAAATATAAGTATAGTCAAATGTTGACTTTAAAAAGTCATCGGGTCATATAAGACTTATATAATTTTAACTAAGTACATGGATATAAATAAAATGATAAATATTAAAAATATACTTAGATATTTAAACTTACCAAAGATGGTAACTTTCCGAAAATAGTAACTTTCTAAAAATAGAAAGTTATCGAAAATATAACGTTTTCAATTAAAGTCACGTAAGATAAAACGTGAGGGACAATTATAACTCAATGTTGTGGGGTTTTGGGATCTAAGGCGCAAGTGGATTTCTCATCACATGTATGAATGTATATATATATATACCATATATATGATTTTGTTGATACGATGTACGCATCGTTGACTATACTTTTCGATATAGTAATCGAACCACTCTAATTGTAGGTCGTGATCGCGTTTGTGGATTTTCGTGCTAGACTTTATTGTTTAATCATCGGCTTTTGATCAAGGTGAGTTCATAGTCTCGCTTTTAAAGTTTTCAATGTTTTTAACTCCGCGAGGGGATATATTGCTTGTTTTGTGAAATTGAACGCAAACTGTTTTGATACTTGAATATGATTCCTTCACTACTGAGTATATGCCTTTTTGCTGTGTGACCGTTAGTTACCATGTGTTGGTGAACGCTAATGCATTAAATAGATCTATTGGGTTTGACAACCCTGTCCGGGGTTTGAATCCGTTGGGACCACCCTGTCAAACGGACATTTTGTGGTTAGTATTAGGAGAAGTGGCATACTTCTCGGACATGATTTCGTCCTACGGGATGAATGTGTTAAGTTTCGGTACACGGGCTCTTTAGTTGGAAATCACTATTTTTATAACTTGACTTACGAGCCAACGTTATACGTTTTGTTGAACCAAAATATGCGTTCTAACTGTTATTTGTAAACTCTATGAATTCACTCAACGTTTTGTTGACGTTTTTAAGCATGTATCTCAGGTTAGGTATTGTTGATGGCTTGGATGGGACGGAACGCGGATATCAAGGACGGTGTCTCGGTGAAGTTGTGTCATAAACTAAACAAGTGTTTTAGAAAGCAAGTCGTATTGTGACTTTTAGAAATAATTTCTATAATGGTATTGGGACCTATGTAACTCTGATCTTTATAATAAATAAAATTGTGTTTTATAAACGTATCTTTGAACGTTTACTGAGACTCGTGTGCATGTATTATGAAGTAGCACCCCAATAAAAGCTTTGATAGTTATATCACAAGTACCTGATTGAATTTTTCAATTGGTTTTTATGGCAAGGTGAACTGTACCAAAAAGACCGACCTTGTATTTAATTTTATCAGAGTTATAAGGTTGGTAAGGTTAGGTATTAGTTCCCATGATCCAGTCAGAACCGGAAGGATCTACCCAGGGACAATCTACTAGTTAGTGTAGAAGTCCTTAGGTATGACATAAAAAAGGAGTAAAAGTGAGAATAAGGGAATAGTGCCGACTGAGATAGAGCTAGTACTGGAACAAACCCAACAAGGTTCTAGTCATGAAGTCTCGGTAAGCACTGAAGGGGTTGAAGAATGAAAAAGAATTGTAAGGATAAAGGGTGTAAAGAAAGAAGCCCTCCATACACTTAGGCAGAAACCGGGTCAATACATCTGCTGTCAGAATCACTATGACGATTGCTGACATTGAAGATTGACATCATGGACCCAGTAATGCAATGCACAACCCTCCATAGCCACTCAGAATCTCTCAAAAGATTTTTGTTTCATTTCTCACGGAGACTAAACACGTTATCTTTGAACTTTCTCACTCCGAATTAGTTGATATTGAAAAGGTGGCAGTCTGCTCCAGCCTCCGATCACTATAACCAAAACGCACAATTGAGTCTAGATCCAAGAGATCATCAATTAATCTCATTAGGACACTATTCCATTTTTACTTGTTCTTCACACAATGTGAAAACAAGGATTATTATAAGAGTCCTACGCTTTATCCTTGTGGTATTACCTGAACATCCGAGTGATACCTAAGTATCATAGTGAAGATGGAAATCCTGCTAGAGCCAACATCAAACAAGTTTTTGGTAGGTGACTTGTGAGATCCTTAATGGATCAAACTTGTGTCAACTGGAAAGAAACGATGGTGCGATTCTACAAGAATCAAACTTGTTCCAGTATACGAATTGACGGTTAATGAACTTCGACAAAAGCTTAAAACTCTCGATGTGTTACCAAAACCCTTTTACTAAGTAACACGTCGACTGATTTTCAAATCAATTTTCTCTTTATTTTACAGGTTCATATAAAGATGGAGATAGTGTCATCATGTTTCGGCAGAGACAAGTTCATTACCGCATGCTCATACTTGACCAACACACTCAAAGAAATCATGAAAGCTCAAGCATATGTTTCTAATCTTCCGCAACTCTGATATCACACGTCCCTCTTGAAGTGGCCAAGTATTAAAGTTAAAGAACTTCAAGAACTAATTATTCAAGTTTTCAAGACCAAGAAAGGTATGAGCATGTCGGTCCGCAAGACACAAGACCACAAGACGGCGAAAAGATCACAAGATGATGATCCGAGATTAGATTTGGATGATGATCACAAGAAAGCTCAAGATCACATATCAAGTTCAAACGCAAGCCATAAGAAAAAGTCCACTACATCAAAGTACAAGACATCACATGAAGAATCAAAGACTACGAGCTGAACACAAGATCAATCAGAAGATTGTTGAGCTTAAGTAAGTGTTTTCTGGGGTGACCTCCCTTAGGGGGAGATTGTTAGATATTATAAAAAGACTCGATCACCCCGTGTATTTTACCGTTCATTATAGCTCGTAGTTAATAGTTAATCGTATGACAATCGGTATTGGGCCGGGTAATTAAACCCAACGTGTAAGCCCATACCAAGGCCTTTGGCCGGTTTTGTAAGTCACTATATAAGTCTCTTCCATGCCATGGAAGAGGTTGGTTAGTCATTTCATTATACAAGTTCACTTTCTCTCATTAGAAAGCTTTTCTCTCTCACTTTCTCTCTTTAGATTTGGCTAACCCATCTATCTTCCATTGTGTTATGATTTCCAATATTCTACACTATTTAAATACTTATCGTGAAGTAAAACATACTCTAAGTGTTTAACGTGTATGCCCCCAATAGGCTCACGTATTTCTAACGTATAACTTGCGAAACCGACTAACATATTCCAACAGCTCCCACTTGGGAGTCGGAGTAGCAGGCTGCAGATATACTGATAATTGGCAACGTCTAGCAAACACACACAATTACCTTTAAATTAGAAATACTTGAGATAAAGTTTCAGGAACAATCTCAGCTTATAATGGTTAGTTTATTTCTTGCTTTTATCATCCCTTTGTTCTAGATACCGTTAAACCATGGATATGGATCCTAACTCATTCCATATAGTTTAACCATTTAGTTTCTCGTTATAAAAGTTAATTCAGATTTACCAAACGTAATCAAGAATCATCTTGAATTACAATTTGAGTGCGGCCACACAATCATCTGATTAATTCTAGAGAGGCGTCATGGTATCATTCTGCACATATTAAGTGGAGGAACAAATTCTTTGTTGACTACAAGTGTTGTGGATGCTGCTTCACATCACTTCAAAAAATAGCCTTTATAACTACCATTTTCAGGTTAGCGTTTGACTTATAATCAAAAAGTGATATCCACACATGCAGAACTTGTTTGTATCTCAAGTCTAAGGATGACTTATTTAACCATTTTCGATATCTTACTCATGACTAAGGATCCAAAAGTAAATATTCGAAGGTTGGGGTATCCAATATGCATCTATTGTGAATACACATGAGTTTGGCGGGAACAATCCATATATTCAAAGAATATAACCAACACTCACATTTGCCTTATGTAACAATATTCCCATATTGTTAACCGACAATGGACATATTTAGAATGATAAATCATTCAAGGATTAAACATGCAAATATAGGATAACAATTATTATATGTATGAATGACCAATACCACGTATCTTCATTCATCAGAAAGTAAAAATTATCTTACCATCCCAATTATCCAAATACTAAAACAGATATGCATGAAACTAATTAGCAAGTTGAAGTCCAATGTTTCCAACATTCTCAACTCTTTCTTTACAAGACAGCTAAATAGTTATCTAAGTAAACTTTTCGAATACTTGTTTCAAATTCACAAATTGTGAAGGATTTGAATGATATGATGAGTGTCATATGTATATTTGCATACTATTGCAAGTATCATAGTATGGAAATGTGACAGTACCTTTTATGGGGTATTTGAAGTCAACAACATACCTATCTCAAACAGTCATCTTTACAGTTTCTTAAAATGTAGAGTAATCTCATTCTTTAATGTGTATTACAACTATGCTATAAGATGAGCATATCTAGTTAGCAGATTTATCATAAATGATGAAATCCTACTTCAACTAGAATTGCTTATTCTTTAGCATCATGTGTACTCAAACAACACTATGCCTTATATAATTCGTAAATAGTTGTTTTAACAGTGATCTAAATCACTCTCAATTAGATACTATTGTTATCAGTCATTTAAACACTCTTAATTAGATACTGTTGTTGTTAGCTCATCTTGCTCTTGTGCAAAAGTAACAACCAGTCTCACACACAATATAAGATATACATGATGAATCCTTCGTTAAAACCACAAGGTTTCCATCCATGTATTAAATTATCTCAAGTGAAATATATCATTTAAGACTTGCTTCAATGATATATTGCATTGTGTTAGGACTTAATTTCCGCATATGTTTATTACATTAAACATTTATTCCAAAGGCGTTTGCTTTATTTCCTAAATTCCCAAGTGAAGTTTCAGTCCAACCTCAAGGATTAACATTTATCTTAGATGGAATGATACCTTCAATATGTTACACAACATATGAATTTTAAAGAAAAACATAGTGCTCCCACTTGATGTCAGGTGTACTCAGGAGTTATTTTAATTTAATCAAAAATCATATTGTGATTAAACTTAAGATCTTAGCTTCTAGATGCATGATCCAATCCACACTTGGTTTCTATTATCTTGTATACTTTATAAAGATTATTTTAAACTCATAACCTTTTGATTACACACCGTCCTCGCAAAAGGTAATCATAAAGAAAAGAGTTATAAAACTTAATTGTCATATTACAAATATAGACTCATAACCCTTTTTGATTACACATCGTCCTTGCAAGGTAATCATTAAGGAAAGAGTTATGATCCTTAATTAGCCATATGTCAGATTCAAGAAAACCTACATGACAATTAGTTATCTTTATATAATTAATGCGTGTAGAAAAGAAAGATTTAATCATAGTCAATTGCTTGAGTATGATTGAAAACTCTTGTCATCAGTCAGGCATTAATATGTATACAATTTTGTCCTTATGAGCCTTTCTTAAAAAGAAACTCATTCTCACCTCTCAGTTTAACTGTTTGGTAAAAGATCAATCAAGCTTAAAATGTTGATTGTCTTTTAAGGACTGCATCTTATCATTCATAGTTCTAAGATATTTATCAGATTCAAGATGTGATAATATATCTTATTAGTTAGCAGGTTTAATAAGACCCTCTAACTTATATTCCTCAGCATTGATATAAAAATATCACTCCATTGATGAGGCATCCTTACGGATTTATGAATGAGAGTTACATTATACTGTGGTTTGACATTTTCATGTTTAACCTTAGTATAACATCAACAAGTGAATTCAGAAGGTTATGTATTTTGTTCTTGAATATTTTCAAGATTTATAGATACTTCCACTTACTTTTGTAAGTAGAGATAATTCTCTAAATACTAAGTATTTAAGCAACAATAAATTATTTTTAAATAGGACAACAACATACATTTTACAGTTCTCATCTCTTGCTTGTTAATAATATGCTTCATAAGATTTTAACAAATTTCAGAACTTTAATCAAGACATAACAGGATTCATCCCAATTCGTAAATAGATAATGTCTTGAATACCTTTTAGGTTGAAACTATATTGAGTGTATCCATGACACACGCAAAATTCTGACCTTGATCGATTTGGAGGTAGAGTCATTTAAGTTATCAGAAATCAAACAATATGAATATAGTTTGTTTCAACACATCAGACATACCATAATAATGTGGTATTCAATGAATATTGGAATTGTGAGACTCCATCAGAATTCCCTAGATAACTTAATTCTCTTTGGATCAAATACTCACCAATTGGGTCGAGCCAAATTGAATAGAAAGTATTTTAAACCAAGTGCATGCTATAACGTATATATCTTTAAATAGTACAATAACTCTATGTTCATGTGTTTCAAGAAAACAGAACATGTCAAGTATACGTTATAAGTCTTTGAATAATTCAAGGACCTTATTGTTCATGTGTTAATCAAGAAGACATAACAATTTTACTACTTACTTTATGTTATGAGTCATTGATAAATTCAAGGACTTTATAATTATGTCTTAACAAGAACATAATTATTCTAACTAAAGTAATTATGAACGCAAACTCTTGAGTTCAATAGTAATTTCAAGTTAATTTTATACTTCATAATTATGATTATATAATTTAACCATAAGTCTATTGACTAAAACATGTAGTCAAAATGTTGAAGTAGCTTACTATTATATCTTGACATTTAATTGTAATAGGACAACAAACATCTTGTGTGTTTAAGTCCTAGTAAAATGATTAGCTTCCTTACCTTGCGGTCAAGAGAAACCAATAATCATATTGTTATATGTTGTTCCTTGCACACACTTAAGATTTCTCCCACTTGTGTACGGGACAACATTATTTAATACAATACGACACGCGCTCGAAAGTATAAACAATATGATAGTGTCATAGATATTACAAGTAGATTTCTGATTATTATTCTATAGATAACATTTCGGAAAGTAACATCAGAAAGGAAACTTTTTATCGAATAAAATAAAATGAAATATTCCTTTACGCAATGGTCGTTCATATTCGGAAAGTGATGAATTATTTCAAAGCAAGCTAGAAATAATATAGGCAACTAACAAGGAATAAAACTTGCAGGTCCTACTGAATTTGACAATATTACATGAATGCCATTTCAATAATAGAACGTAAAGCTCCCACTGGATTTGTTAACATTGTAAGTGTTACATCACCAGTAGATAGCAAATAGCAATTTATATACTTTCCTATTCTCTTAGAATCCTAACACCAATGTAAGCAATTGTACTTAGTATTAAACATAGTATATTAAAAATCTCAAAAACTTATGTAGAAGAGGACTACGTAGTCTCCCATTCATGCTTTCATTAACTTGAACATTTAGCATGTAATTCCTCTTTTATCAATCTTCCTAGCCACAAGGGTGTTTAGCACTATAAGGAATCAAATGAGTCCAAAAAAATACCTAGAAGATCTGCTAGTAATTTTCCTTACTCATTGCGCTTTATTGAGAATTCCACTTATTAACATTTAAAACTCATACATCATCTTAACAAGTGCAAGATGTCATTATTTTGGTAGCTATAGACAAAATGTTCTCTAGTTACGCAAAATATTTTATCTTTCAATTATTTCATAACTCAAAAGGGTAATGAAAGATTGTAAGTGAGCTTAAATATAATGAGAAAATTTCAATTGTAATCCTATCTTAGTTTTGTCAACCAAGGAGAAGAGATAGGGGTAAGTCTCACTCTTCTTACCAGGAAAAAAGACTATGTTTGTCTTTTTAAGAAAACAAACTTTCGTTTACAAATTTTGTTGCAATAACACAATTAATCAGAACATAGAAAGTTCAATTTTAGTATTTTTGATAATTAAATTCTTAAAAGAATTAACTACTCAATTAATTACTAATAAGACTAAGATCCAACTTGACCTCCCACTTATTACCGGAGGTCTGACCAGTGTATAAACAAGTAGGGCAAGAGGTAAGCAACGAGCATTAATTGCATTGTGAATGCAACTCTTAGATTTATGAGACACATGACTTTAGTAAATCATATAGTAATGTCATGTAGATTATTAAGCAATAAGATCTTGATTGATAGACTAGTGTGTGAATTATGTATGTTTAGTTGCCTTTTGATTGAATGAATTTGTTACATACAATCTTGACATAAATATCCTATTTATAGTCTTATTAGATTGGTGATTTTTCTATCTTGACACAACTAGTCCCTGCACTTTATAATAGTGCTAAAAGTAGTTCATTTATTTATTTATAACATTCCCCCCCCAAATGATCTACTTGGGAACTATCCTTATTGTTTTTTTATGACGGCTTCTTCTTTATGCTTGAACACTTTATTTTGAAGTAGTTCTTCATTTTCTTTTCCTTTGAAGCTTGAAAACGCTGAGAATTCTTTGTGAAAGCTGAGGATGACCTTGTAGCATATCTCTCCCGATATAATTTTCTCCCCTATATGATAGGATATATTTTGATATCTTTGAAGGTATCAACTCTACTTTCGAACTCACAAATCAGCATTCTCAAAAGCTAACTTGATATTCTTTTGCAACTTGATTCTTTAAATGCTCGTATGAAATCTTTATCTTTGAACTTGATCTTGAATCTAGATTTCAACCACATAATGTTTGCTGGACGAAAAAAAAAAAAAAGAAAAAAAATTTTTTAATGAACATGCAAGATATTGATTGAGCATTGCTTTGTAGAAGACTTGAACACTTGTCTTTATCCTTGAATCTTCATACTCTTTGAGCTCCCCCACAATCACATATCCATCTCTTTGAACGTTGAAGTAGTGATCTTGATTATGAAGATTTTTTCTTGAATAAATTGTTGTTGAAGACGATGATGATATTGTTGTAGTATTCTCATGCAAATGTTGAACCGTCTCTCTTGATTGATCTTTAAGTTTGATGAAGCACTACAACTTATTCTACACATTTGATGATGTAACCTCGAAACATATCAATAAGAAAAGAAAATAACAAAATATCTCTCATTCTGTTTTTGCTTTCTCTCTTTTCTTTCAATCCTCACCAATAATATATACATTTTCTCATTCTGTTTTTGCTTTCTCTCATTTCTTTTAATCCTCACCAATCATAAAGATAAAACATATCTTCTCGATCAAACTACTTATACTATGATTTCCTTAAACTTCAATTTCGTTTTGCCCATTATCTTGATTTGTCCCATATATTATTGCTTATATCTTATCCTTTTTCATATACTTGAATTGACCTTATATTTTGTTAGGATCACATAAATGGACCCAAACAAAGAAGCTTCGGTCACTCGAAGTTACAAGACAAAAGTCTAGCTCGAAAGACTATGTTATTTAATGTTTATTATGTATAAGGGCCAAGATGTAAAAAGCCCAAAAAGAAAGCCCTCAAAGGCAAATCCTTATTAGTATAAATACACCTAGTTTAGTCAAAATTAGGTTAGCTTCTCCATCATTTCATTTTTCATTTTTAAGGGTTTGTAGCAACTTTTATTTTCTTTCAATCAAAAGTTCTTCATTGTTTTAATCTTTGTGCCATTGATCTCGTGCTTATTCCATGGAATGATCTAGGGATCCTACAATTGGTATCAAGAGCCTACAAGATTGATGTATTGATTTGGTTTGTATTTTTTTCTTCTTGATTTCGAAAAAAAAGGGTTTGATTAATTGTTTGTTTGATTCTTGATTCATAGATGGTTTATGTTTAATCTAATATCACTCAAACCATCTTGTTAGCAATCAACGATCTCGTGTTTTTCTTTTGTTCTTGTTGTTTTGGTTCGAAAAGTATTACAAAATATTGCAAGGATCGAACGAGTTCAAGACGTTTCGATCGAACGAGTGGAAAACAAGGACGATCGAACGAGTGGAAAACAAGGACGATCGAACGAGTGGAAAACAAGAACGATCGAACGAGTGACGATCGAACGAGTGGAAAAGAAGGGTTCGAACAAGCCTATCGAACTAGACGTTCGAACAAGACAATCGAACAAGGGGTTCGAACAAGGTTTGATCGAACGAGTGGAATTCTTTTTGATCGAACGAGTGGAATTCTTTTTGATCGAACGAGTTTTAGTCGTTTCGATCGAACGAGCGACATTCTTTGTGGATCGAACGAGTGGTTCGAACAAGGACGATCGAACAAGCAACAAGGTCGATCGAACGAAGCATTCGAACAAGATTGATCGAACGAGTCGTTCGAACAAGTCGATCGAACGAAGCAATCGAACAAGCGATCGAACAAGTGGATCGAACGAGAAGACGATCGAACGAGAGGACGATCGAACGAGACGTTCGAACTAGACGATCGAACGAGCAATTTTTTGGACCGAACAAGCAAAAATAATTTTTGTGTCGGATTGTTCCGAAATTTTTATACCAGCTCGAAAACGGCCCAACGGTCAAGACTCTTACTCTTCGAGCGAGAGCCCTGTCATTTTTTGGCCATTCGGAGTCATTTAGGCCCTCAAAACTGCATTTTACTGTTTAAAAATTACCCGAAAATCACAAACCTCACACCAAGTCATCAATCATCAATCACTTAAGATCAGATCATTCATAAACAACGTTATTCAATGGCAACCAATGAAGAAACAAATGCTGCTGGCACCGATACCCGTCCACCAATGTTGGTTGAAAATGATTACGAATCATGGAAGATTCGTATACACAGGTACATTCGAGGCAAACCCAATGGCAAGCTGATATGGAAATCCATCCAGAATGGACCTACACCTCACCCAATGGTCACTGATCCTCCACCTGCTAATTCTACTGTTATGCCCGCACCTAGGAAGAAGCTTGACTCTGAGTTCAATGACGAAGAAAACAAGCTCGAAATGGCTGATACTCAAGCTGAAATCATCCTCAGTCAAGGTCTTCCCCGACACATCTTCAACATACTCAATCAGACAAGCACTGCAAAGGAGATTTGGGATAATGTGGAAATGCTTATGCAAGGATCAGGTAGGACTCTTCAACAAAGGAAGGAAGATCTGTTTGATGAGTACGAACGCTTTCGTGCAATTGGAAATGAGTCCATTCATGGACGACTTGTGCGTTTCCAACAAGCTTGTGAAGTGATATGAAGAATAACTCACTTGAATCCCTACTCATCAGATGAACACTAAATTTTGTCAACAATCTTCAACTCAGCCTATTGGTGTAATTATGTGATAATTGTCAAGCAGAACATGATATCTCAACCACACACATTAAGTTCAATCTATACTCATCTCAAAGCCTACGTAGCCTCATGCCAAAAAACTTCCAAGAAACAAGGAGCATCTACAAGTATTGTTATCTACTGGCCTATTTCATCACATCCATCATCTGCAACCTACTCTTTCATCACCCTCAACTCCTAGTCCTCAACCTAACTGCTCAGAACTCCGAATGACGCTTTATGGCCATATGACTCAGATAGCTAATCTCTTAAGTGTTTCCAAAAGCAGTTTCCACCGATACCGCCAACCAACAACCAGCATCAGACTTCCTCCAACTCAATAGGACTCAGGCTACGGTGCATGAGGTTCACATTGTTACTTACTGACCAATTCAAAGGAAAGCTCAGGATAATGGTTGTAATACAGGTGCTCGAGGCAAGAAGGTGATATGTTACAACTGCAGAGAAGAAGGACATGTTGCTAGGCAGTGTAAAGAACCCAAGAGAAAGATGGACTCTCAGTACTTCAAAGATAAAGCTTTACTGATGGAAGCTAAAGAGAAAGGAGATGTGTTAGATGCTGAAGCTGAAGCATTCCTCGCTGATGTAGAATGCACCGCACCTTATGATCAACCTCAGGCACTGACTACAACAAACATGTTTCAAGCCAATCACGAGGATGCATATGACTCAGACGTGGATGAAGGCCCCAATGCTGCTGTCGCTTTCATGGCCAACTTGTCATCCACTAGTGCAACCAACAATTCAGTCAATGAGGTACACTCCAATGACAATCAAATCTTTGATAATGTGGATTATCAGTTGAATCAGGAGATGCACCAGGAAGAACATTTAGACTCCGATGCTGAGACTGAGATTGATGACAATACGATCCCGTATCATCAGTATCTTCTTGACACCGAAGCCCAAAATGTTCCAACTGAGGTATCTGCTGACACATCTGATAAAGTATCTATGATTGCCATCTTAACTGACTTGCAAACCCAACTAGACGGACATGCTAAGGTTAACCAAGAAAAATGTTTGGAAATAGAGACCTTAAAAAATGAGCTTCTTCAATGCAAGCAAGAAATATGTCGTCTAGATACCCACAAGGTCAAACTTGATCTTGAACACAAAGTTAGACAGGAACAAGCCCTAGTGATTCAGCGTAACAAGCGTAACGCTGAACTTGTGCAAGAAAACGATTTGCTTAAAGTCACTCTTTCAGGAAAAGAAAAATCAATTGCATTTTTACAATCTGAAAAGGAAAAGATTTTATCTGAGAAAGAGAAACTAGCAGATAGTTATCTAGATGAAATAGTTTGTTTAAAAACTGCTAACAAAGTTGCAAGAGATATGTTGCAAAGATTTAACATGCCAACACAAACTATTCCCATGCTTTCAAAGAAACCTAAAAAGGCAACCAATGACTTGCACAAGGACATCCTAGGCACTCGCAACCCAGGTCTAGGTTATATGGCCAAGCGTGCTCAACCTGTTTTGTATGATGCTGATACCCTTTTGCATCCCAATCACCACCCCGTTAGTATATGGGATAGTGAAGAGGTCTTGGTTCACCAAGTTGTTAGCATGAAAAAGATGAACGAAAAACCAGGGCATGTTCGACCCAAGAACGGTTTCTATGACAAGCTAAATGCCCTTATGTTCGTTCCTCAGAAGGACCTATCTGGAGATCAGGCGTATTGGCTTTCTGCCAACGAAATTGCTAGTCAAGCTAGTAAATCAGCCACGCCTGCTACTCCTTTTGTTCATAAAAGTCGACCTCCAAGTCAAGTTCTGGCCAGTCTTCAAAAAGTTAATGCTGTTTTTCATCAATTTGAAGGTATCATAAAAGAAAGAACAACACAAAAACCAGACTATGTTTCTGAATGGTGTTATGTGTAACACCCTCAAATCTGAGTATGCAGAGGAATATTGAATATCCGAGGGAGTTACATTATGGGTCAATAGCACAAGATATAAGAACGACCACTAAGTGTGACGTTTAAAAGATACATTGGATAAACAAGTTTATTCGTTTATTACATAAGCACAAGGCTTTAAAT